>VZTO01019355.1:0-30910 GCA_013400615.1 Syrrhaptes paradoxus | reverse complement strand
GTTCCTGCTCCGGCAGGGGGATTGGGCTGGATGATCTTTCGAGGTCCCTTCCAATCCCTAACATTCTGTGATTCTGTGATTCTGTGAAGAGAAAAATCAGAAAGAGTTTGCTTTGATTTTAGCAGTGAACATGAATTGTGCCCATTAACAGATGATTAGATCTGTATATAACAGAGCAATGACATTAAAATATATGATACTTTAAGGAATGTGTTAAAAAACCCCCCAAAACCACAATATTCATAGAATCGTAGTATCATAGAAACATACAATAGTTAGGGTTGGACAGAACCTTAAAGATCATTGAGTTCCAACCCCCCTCCCATGGGCAGGGACACCTCCCACTAGACTAGTTTGTTCAAAACCTCATCCCACCTGGCCTTGAACACCTCCAGGGATGGCGCATCGGCAGCTTCCCTGGGAAACCTGTTCCAGTGTCTCAGCAGTCTCATAGTAAAAAATTTCTTCCCAATATCTAATCTAAATCTACCCTCTTTCAGCTTAAACCCATTACCTCTTGTCCTGTCACTACACCCCCTGATGCAGAGTGCCTCCCCATCTCTCCTGTAGCCCCCTTTAGGTACTGGTAGGCTGCTATTAGGTTCCCCTGGAGCTTTCTGTTCTCCAGGCTGAACAACCCCAACTCTCTCAGCCTGTCCTCATAGAGGAGGTGCTCCAGCCCTCTGATTAATTTTGTGGCTCTCCTCTGGACTTTCTCCAACAGGTCCAAGTTTTTTTGTGTTGGCGGCCCCAGAGCTGAACATGGTACTTCAGGTACTGGTTTCTCCAAAATCTTGGAGAACAATAAGCAGCAAATGCAAGTAAAGCCTAATGTCAAGCAAAATAATTCAATCTATATTTGTGATGAGAAACATGAAAGAAGGTAGTGTTCCTCACTGTCTTACAAGACCCTGAAAATTAGCCGTAACTTGCATCTATGCCGGAAGCAGCCCCCAACTTCCGCAGAGCACATACATGTGAGAAGACAGGTGCACAAAACACTTAAGAATCTTACCTTTGTGCAAAGCTGTGGCTCTGGATTTTTACTGTGAATTCAATTCAGCAGGACGCTGCCAAAGGTAGGGGAGCAGCTGTCTGTCAGAGTCAGAACAGACCTGACTGCGATCAGGAAACTCTTACTCCTGTGTGCATGCTGAGATCCTCTGAAGACAACTACCATGCTTAGCTGGAGCCGTGGATGATGGCTGAGCACTGGGCTGCTCCCAGCATGGTTGAGGACCAGCCACCGTCTGTGGGTGCAGGCTCTTTGCCTTGTGCAAGGGGAACTTGGAAAGCCAACTCATGTTTGAGTTGAGTACCCACATAAGTACTACTAAGGCCCTCGGTGTGTGGGGTCAAATGTGTTCTGGTACCCAGTGCATTGGGCATCACTGGGGAGAGTCAGAAGAGCACCATTTAGGCAAGAACTAGTTTTGGTATCATCAGTTAGGCATGACTTAAATGTAACTTCCTTTTAAATCTTACCCCTGACCCATTGGGGGTTGGGGACAAGAAAAGCTTAATACCTTAAAAGCATAAAAAAAATGTATATTTAAATTAATGCTATTAAAATTTGCTCTTGGGATAAACCTTTGTTTGTAAAATTTCACCCTAGAGCAAAAATTTACAGCTGAATCATAACCCCTCAAAGATGGGATTTGTCTGTGGAAACTTTGAGACAAGTTTGATTATACTAGTGCCTAATAAAGGATGACCAAAGTATAGTGCCTGGCCTCTGTGCAAGCCAATTTTGGAAGGTTTTTACAGCATTGCATGGGGTTACACAGTATGGAAGCCAGAAATAATTTTTTTGCTGTAACATTCTACTCAGAAAATTTTATAGTCTTCTAATGAAGGATCATTGTGTGATGTCCTGGAAAAGTTCCCTCGATCTTCCTAACCAGAGCTTTGGAAAAATAGAATGGGTCCCCATAGAATCCACCTCAGTTTCATACAAGAACCACTTGAAGATTTTGTGGGATGCCTTGTCTCATATAAACTGACAGGATACACTTGGTTAAGACCTCCAGCTTTGAATGGTTAAAAAGGGGTTAGAATATATGGAAGTGGAATTTACTGAGATGCAGGTCCTTAGCAGGCCTATTTCCAAAGGAAATAATGGACCCATTTCTGAGAATCTTTGGCTACAGTTTTGAAATATTTCCAAAATATGCACTTTTACTAAGTTTTTTGGTGAGCTGTACCAGCCAGGTACCAAGCCTGTGTACGGGTTATGTGATACCACTGGATCTAATTAGACCATTTTAACATTTAGTAATGAGTAAGCAAACGGTTGAGTTGCTCATGCAAGGACAATTCTAGTCCTAATCCACCTCAGACAAAACTGATAAGTGTTGACATCTCGAGATGCAGAAGGTCTGCTTGGAGTTTTTGTGTCACAAGTGCAGAGCACAAAGGAAATATTGAAAGGAGAGCAAGGATTCTGGATCAGCAAAGGAGTGCTTTAGGAGACGTCTAATGTAAGATGGTATGAGAGAGAAAACTGTTAATCTGTGAAGAACAACTAATTAGTAAATGCATTACAATAAATTAATGGAAATGAGATCAGCTAAACTCAGGCCTTTGCAGCAACATACAACATACTCTGCAGAAGCATTTAGGCAGCCCTTCCACTTAGGCAAATTTTGCATCTATGTGTGATTGTGTAATCTTATTTTCTTTTGGATTCGCCAGTCATGTTTAGAGTTCTGAATACGCAATGCATGCCAGGCCGTACAAGTGTAGTATTGTTGCTTTATAGGAGACGGTGAAGACGGTGATTTGCCCGACAGGATCAGTGGGCTGTCCAGGGTCTTTAGTGTATAAGGAATTTTGAAAAGTTTTGTGGCAGTTTTGAATTTGCAACCAAGTACTGAGCAAAGTAGCATTTCCTACAAATGAGAAACCCTGCTTTTAGGCCAAATCCAACTAGTAAAGCCCTGAATCATTTTTATTAGTGACACTAGTGTATCTCCGTAATAATTAGGATGAATACTTGCTACTTCATATCACATACTTGCTGATCCACCCCTTAGCTTTCAAGCAAACAAAGTCAAGTCACAAGACTGATATATTGTGAGCCTCTCATTACTGAAATTGCTCTTATTACCCACAATATCTAAACTTTATTACTGACAATGATGGTTTTCAAGTATCCTTGGGAATTTAGAGAGTTCCACATTTCAGAAATGCATCAGCCTTGCCAGCACTGAATGTCATAAGTAAATAGGCAGCAGAAGAAATTCTAACTTCCAAACAGTCCAGAAGCCAAACAAAATATTACGGGTAGAAAAAAACCCAAATCCAAATATAATTACATAGCTGGAGTTCAGGTTGTTTGGACTTGGAATGAAACTGCTTGCACAATCTTATCAGGGGACCTTTACAGTTCCAAACCCACGTATGACTCCCATTTACTATTTCTACTCTATACCAGCCTGCTATTTTCTCCTCAACTGGTAAGCAAAAGCTACTTTAAAATTTATTTTTTAGCCTGTACTTATCGTCAACTGTCAGACAACAATAACAGTCGAAAGACTGTTCTAGTCCATCCACCTTTCAGGCAATACCTCCAGGAGAGGCTTTCTTTATCTAGATGGATTTTTCAGTCTGTTTCAGAGAACTACCCAGAAAGAGTGTTTCTTAGTCAGTCATAGGAATAGCAAAGCCAAGAATTAAAATATTCTAATGTTTCTAAAAATTCTTTGAACTTCAGACTGTCATGATTAAGTTAGCTTAGCAAGAAAAGTTCAAATATGTATAGAAAAAAATATTCCTGATTTTAATTTGAGCAGATTAAAAAGAGTGTGGAGGAAAGAAAGCTATAATTTGATTTCAATTTTAAAGTTAATCTTCTCATATTATTGAGATTATATTGAGGTTGAGATTATAAGAGTATTTTAGATGGAGAAAGGGGCAATAGAATTCACAGCAGTCCTTAGAACTATTTTAACTGATTAAAATAAATAATTTCTCTAAAAGGGAATCACTAGATTTCACATTTCCTGGGGCAGAGATGTCCCTTGTCCCAATAGTCCTGCAAAGGTACAAAGTAAGCAACAACCTTTTCTTCCTTCAAGGATGTAATCTGTTTGTATAGAAACAGAAGCTGTTATTCCACCCTCCCTGGACCATTTTCTGCATCCCCAGGAGACACTGTATCTGCTTGTCTGTGGTTTGACCACAGACAATCAAATCCCAGGTGGACAATGGGGTCAAGAAAGGTTTTTTAGGGGAATTTGCAGGAGAAGAATAGCCAGCGGTTTTCTAGTGGATGAAGTGAGCATGTTAAGCCAACAACAAGCATGCAAGCCGGGGAGAACTGGTGTTCATCAGTGTGGGCACCTGTTTTTGGAGGAGGAACCGTTGAGGCAGGGGTCTGTATCACAGTCAGGGGTGGGTGCAATGGCTGTGCAGGTCTGCACTGTGCTATGCACTAGGCAGTGCTAAAGGGAGGAGGTGGTAGAGCTTCTGTTGCCACTCAGTTGATCTGTTGTGTTTTGCTTTCTTGTTAGAAATAACAGTTTATCTCTCGTCTCAAATAGCAATGGGTTAAATAAAAAATTATTAATGCACTGTAATCCAGCACATTATTACTTCTGTAACCCTTGTTTTTGATCACAAGTACATGAGGGCTCATCACGAGTTGCTCTGCCCTTAAGTAAAGGTGGTGACAACTTATATACAGTAAAGACAAACACAGAATTAATGCAATTCATGAAATGGAGTGGTAAACATTAGTTTGGTACAATTCTAGATTATAGAGACTAGTGCCATTCAAAAATACTTTCTCTGACTGAGGTTTTTTTAGGAATCAAGTGCAGGTAGTGGTATCAAACAAATAAACTGAATGCAAATATTATATGTTTATTAAATTTATATAAAGGCTTTTACCATATATCAGAGAAATAAAAATAATAAACACATACTAATATACATAAATGTTTATAAATCTTCTCTTTGTTCTGTACAATTTGTGAACATCAGAGATTTTTCTCCGATAGGAGAAAAAAAATGATGGTCCTGACTAAATGCAGAACAGATACAGTGCAAAAAGCAATAGCACAGTGGTTCTTTTGCTCATAGTTCGCAAGCCTATTTTTCAATCCTCTCCTATGCCACAAAAGTCTGTTCCTATTGTTGTCTCATGAGTGCTTTTCTGTACACGACTTTTTCCTGTTTTGCAATCCTGGTCCTTGCTACAAAACCTCCATGAGGTATATATAAAACACAAGAAAAAAACCTGGACTCTGAAGCCTGGCTTTGCTCAGTTTTTGCCATTGGGACAATTCCTTTGCAAAAATTATTCTGTTTTTCATGACATTGGATTCCATAAATGCACTGAACTAGTTTTTTTTTTTCAATTAGCCTGAAAGAGAACGGGAAAGACACCATCCATTACAAGAAGGTCTGGAATTAATAGCAGTCACTGGTGCCTTTAAGGAGACCGGTATTACAGAGGGAGCAGAAAGATCTGCAACTAAAGTCGCCTGACACACCTCATGATAAAATCCAATTTTCAAATGCTAATACGTTCATCATACTTCAACAGTTTGAGCTGAAATTTTCCATGTTCCCTGACTGCCTCAGGCTAAATTCTTTAGGAAAATTTCAACAAAAATCATTTGCTAAAGAAATTTACACTCAACTGGCTAAGCTTGGACTCTTTCCAACTACTAGAAATAAACCAGCTCCTTCCATTCCTGCAACAAACGATTCCTGCAGTAACAGGAATCTTTTCCTTGGAAATGCCCAACCAGCTCCTTACTTGGTGAAAGCAAACATAACCAGTAACTGTAATAAGGATCAGTGATTCTGCACCACTGAGATATCCAACATGTGGATCCACAGGTCTTCCTAAGACGTTAAAGATCAGTGCTATCAGTTCTGTGGCACTGGAGGGAATAGAATGCTTGATTATTTTTGTTTTATTTCATTCTCAAAGTGAAGTAATCAACATTGATCTACAGATATGATTGTATTCTGCCTGGCCACAAGGAAAAACTGTTTGATTTCAGTCTGACATAGACTGATGTATAACTTTGATGTATTTGCTAGAGATATTTCTAAGAGAAATACATATTAAAATAGTTAAGTTTTTATTTTTGTATTAACTGATCTCTGCAACCTGATTAGTGAAGACATGAGACCAGTAAATGTGGCTTTGTTCTATTTTATCTTGCACCTCTAATAAAAATTTTTAAATCTCTCTGACATTACCCTACTAGAAGAAGAAATGAAAGTGAGAATCTTCCATACTATTGAAATCCGTGTTCTTTCATGTGCAACTTCTACAAACACTCACAGCTCCTGTGATGTGGTACCACTTAACCCTATTTTGAAACCTCATTAACCTCTTTCTTGATGTTTGTGAAATGAGATTTGTTAGATACTCCGCTCTTTAAGTATTTCTCTTCTGTTAAGCTAAAAGCAAAACAAAATAAAAGCAGAATATAAAGACCTGGGAAACATCTCATCAGTTATGTGCTATTTGTCTTTCAGTAGAGTAAGTGTAGAATATGGATATCCAGATTTGTTGCTAGCTTGAGATCCACTGATATATCCTCTGTACCAATTCTTTGGCTCTTTCGCTTTGGATAAATGTAATTTCATAGCCCTCCTGTTCAAATTTACCATTAACAGATAAACATGAGAAGAGGTTGTGAGATATAACAAAGAACCACAGGATTCAACTCGAATAATCTGATCCACTGATAATAATGGACAGTTTTCCCACATTCTGAGTAGGTGGTTGCTCCCTGAAATGACCCATCCCCAGAACTTTTTTTATTCCTCAGCCTCCTTGCACTTCTCACTGTATGTTTAGAATCCTGCACCAAAGACCCTATGCACAGCAGACTTTTTTTCCTATAGGTCTCCAATGAAAAGAAAAGGTGGAATATTAGTCCAGGTAAGTGGATTTCTGAAGCTCAATAGAATTCTAGCCTCTCTATAAAAAGATAAATATTCCCTTCTGTGATATCACCTAAACTATATAAAATATTCTCAGAGATGCATAGCTAGCTGTGGTTTCACCTCATGTATTTGTTCAGATATTTTGGCCACCAAGCTCTGTTAGTATCATGGTCAGGAGAAAAGCCCTGTTTTCCAGAGAGGGTAGAGAACAGTTAAATTTCAAACTGGACTATTCCTTTAAATCTGTCATGTTTTTTTTATTTAAATATTTTGAAACGTTAAGCTCCTCAATGGGCTCCATTTATTTCCATGAGCATTTTTCCTGGCTCAATTACTAGTCAGGTCTCCTGATGTCCTTGTGAGAACAGGATTTTATTAAACGGCTCTGAAGAGAACTGAATGGTAGATGTGCAGCTGCTAGATTTATAGAGCTGCTGGATCAGGACTGCTAATTTTTCCTAGTGTTAATATATTTGGGTGATATCCTTCTGAAACATGGCTGAAGTCTGTAGCCCATAACTTACGCTCTCGTGGAAGAGCCCATGATGAATGTACAGTCAAATACCCTTAATATTTTGCAGATGCTGTGAACACCAATTACAGAACACTGACTGCAGTGAAGGGGTTAATGATTAATTAAGTATGATGATATGAATTAAGTATCAGCAGGGTCTAGAGTAATTGATGTCAGGTGAATGGGAAACTCCCCAGGATAATGTCCCTGCCAGAGGGAGTGGTGATTAGTGGGGATAAATGCTGGTGTGATCTGCATCTGATGAAGGCAGAGTTGAAGTGTTTGTGGGACTGGACCCAGCTGAGAATAATAAAGGCTTTTCTGTTCCCAGCTGAGAATAAAAGAGATTTTGAATCAAAACATGTAAATACAGGTAGATCCTTTTCTATCTTTAAAGGGTTCAACAGGACATATGTTTTTAATACATATCCCTATAAAGCTTTACAAAGCAATTCTAAAAGTTCGTTGTGAATCTTGTAATCCCTCATTTTAAGTAATTTCAAGAAAGGAAGAAAATCGAGGTCCATTATTTTTCTCTGTTCATTACAAAGAATAATGCAAAACAGTCTTCAAAGTGCAGATGAAGACTTTGCTGTGCTTCAATTTATTTCATTTGTAAACTCTATTACAAATATTCTGGTACATCTTTGCCAACCTCCTTGAGGATACTAGATGGAAAGTACTGGTAAGTGTTGGGGTTTTTTTAAGTTTCAGATAGCTATAGTTATAACTTCCTGTTGTTATTGTATGGGCACGTATAAGAGAGGCTTTTTCAGACAGCTCTAGACCATTTTTATTAATTCCCAGAAATCTGTGTGTACATTGTAAAATGCAGTAAAGAATTTGTAGAACATAGCCACTTAATTAAAGATCATCTCGTAATGCGAGATAAATTAAGGTTGTGCAAGAAGACTCAATTATTCCATTACTCAGATGTCCTTAGAAATGCTCTTCATTGAGAGACCCGATCCACTGATCTACACAAACAGCAGTATATCACATGTAGCTTTTTTATTTTAAAATCTTTCCCACTTCACAATACCTACAAGCGCCAAAATAATGGTGTTTATTTATTTACTGTAGGCAAATCATATGAACTTTTGATGTGAATCTGGGCCATGTCAGTTTAGCTGACATCCCAAACAAGAAAAATAAACACAAATTAAGAGTTCCCTAGAGTATCAATAAAGGTTTCATTTGCAGCAATTTGCGGAAGTCTGCCCACAGTCTGTGGATAATACAGCCTCAACACGGGTCACAAAGGAAGAAAGTTGATTTTGCTTTGGGTTTTTACAGTCATAATTTTAGTCTGATTGTTGAATGTCTGGATGGTTCATTATCTGTACATACTGTATATGTTGGTGCTGTACTATTTCTGCGTTATATAGGAAGGTATCTTTAAATCCATTATGACAGACACGGTAAAACAATGGGGGATCTGTTCATGTAGCTACATCATCAGATTGTTCTAAAAGTTACAGCTTCACTGCTATATATAGGAATAGATTCTTGATGATTATTATACCTCTTGATGGTGAGATAGGTGTAAAATAATCTATTAATAATTATTTCTTATCTTTTCAGTTTATAATTATTAACATTTTGTATGTATTTATTTAATGATAACAAATAATTTAATTTACTTAATTTTAAGTAAGTGAGGAGATTAATCTATGGAGTGTGCAAAATCTACAGTTACGCACATTCTGTGGAAGATCTGATAATATGAGAAATGGTGGTTTCACTTTCCAACATATTGTCTATGTATCTCTCAAATAAAAAATACAAATTTGTCTGATTATGAATTATTTTTTACCAATTACATACCTTTTAGTTGTCAAGGAATATAACTTAGCCATATATAAGGTGCTACAAATGGAGTAATTCTGCTTTAATGAAAGGTTTCGGTATTCTGTAGTGATGCCAAAGTTTGTCACTGAATTAATTTCTTGCCTTACTGTTGGAGTTCTTTAAGAGCTTTACGCAACAGAGCAAGTAACATTCTCCATTCCTGTACAGCAGGGAAAATTGAGGAATATATTGCTTAGGGAATCCAATTCTTTGACATGTTTTATTCAACAGGTTTTTCACGGAGCTCAGCTGGAACTCCCATTGACCCCTGTGGAGCAACATTTATGTCAACACGAAGCAGTTGGTGCATTGGAGAGCTAGAGAACCTGGTCAGTAATTTAAAGCCAGGTCTTGTATTTTAAATCCCACATGCTAAAAGAAGAAGAGATATTTGTTTTTCTGACTTTTTCTCCCCAACTACGAACGCATAACTGTTATGAACTCAGCTTTCTGGATTCTGTGAATGCTCTGAGGTTGGGGTCCCTTGGCTAACCACGCGGCGCTCCGCAGCTGCACCATGAGTTCAGCAGGCAGCCCTCTCCTGCCGCCTTCGTTGTGCTTGTGTTCGCAGTGTGTCTTGCTGCGTAACGCACACAGCCTCTCTGCTGGGACACTGTGCAACTCACCTCCTTTAGTGAGTTTATTAAAACTCTCATTATCTAATTTTCTTAGAAAAACAAAGGGGAAAAGATCTGCTTTTCTGAAACTGGACATCTGATTGTATAGATGGTCCCCTGCTGTGGGCAGTAAACTGCAGGAAACGTGGGACGATCCCTGGAAGAGAACAGAGGTGACTGACCGTGCAGCCATGCAGCTAACGCACCGAGTGGGCATTCCACCGGTCTGGAGAAAAAATTATTTATGTTGTGGCTATGTCTAAAATGGCCTGGGCACTTTCCAAATACAAGGGAAAAAACAATCTTTGCACCCAAGAACTGAAGGATAAGACAGACACGTAGTGAAGGCTGTTTGAGGACAGAGCAAAGAAATGAGGTGATAAAGCTGAAGACAGAAATAACTAAAATTTTCTGAAGTTGGTTGGTCTGTTTGATGTCAATACTAGCAGCCGTACTAATGCTAGTATGCTAATACTCCCATCTTCTGTCTCTTTTACAAGTATTGTCACCGTTTATCCTGTCTGGAAACCTGGCTGCACTACTAAGATCCCTTATGCTCTCCATTTCACCAGGTAAATAAACTTTTTGGACAAAACCCACACAGTCAGTTGCATGTCCCTGTGCTGTAAACAGATTGTAGTCTGCAGTTCTTGGGGCTTGGGTGACTTGTAGCTACACAGAATTTGCCAGTGAATAAAACTTTTGCAGCAGAAGTGTGCCCCATGGCTGCAATTTGATGACTGGAAACAGCCTCCAAAATAGGAGGGTAAACGGACAATGTTATCACAGCGTGATGTCGTGAGAAGTTTGAAATTCTGTGTTTGTTTTGCCTGGTGCCCTAGGGACTACAAAACAATACAGCCTTCAAGTTTTCAGCAGAGTTAAAATATAAAAATTAAAATACAATTTGTGATAGGGGAGTGGAGAAACAAGAGTATCACGTAGTGGGTTGGAATGCTTCCCAAGTTATGTGCCAGCTGAAGTCTGTAAGAAATGTTGCTGATGCCATTTCTAACCCCTTAGAAAACACCCACAGTGGTGTTTTTGCTCAGGGATGGACTGTCTGGATAAATGTTAGGGTTAAATTCTTGGTTTTCTAACTCTGGACAGGGCTGTAAAGGTACTTTAAAAACAATCGGGGGATGTTTTGCACAGACATACATTCGTTACTTTCCTTTGTAGCCACATGATTCCAAATCGGATTCATTGCTGGAGCCGCCAAGGAAAGCAGTGACACAGCCCCGAGCCCGTGGCCTTTGTCCCTGCAGGGATGCTCATGGTCACTGCCTGTGCTCAGGGGAAGAGCTGTCACAGGGGCAAAGGCTGTCTGCACTCTGAGTTGAGAGCTGCTTCTGAAGGCAAAGCACTGGCTTGGTCTTGCCCTTTGCATTTAGGTGTCAAACCTGTAGCCTGGCAGAGGTCTCCCTCTCTCATTCCAGTGTTTTGTCTTCCAGTGCTTCCCCGAGGACAGCTGACGTGGAGCCAAGCTTATTGTCCAAAACACAGTAAATCTGGGGTGTCAGATTTATTTCCTCAGCCTTTTCTGAGGTAGACGTAACATCCAGAAGATTGCAGAATTTAATTTGCATGGTACAGAATAAGATTTAGGCAAAAGAATGAGAAAATAATATAGGAAAATAAAATGATATGTCTTTGTAGAGGAGAGTATGCCCGTCTTCACTCAGCATCGGGCATGTTTCTAGCTTCATCGAACTTTCTTATACTTTCTACATGAAAATAAATTATTGTTCCAAGACTCTGCAACGTAGGTTGGGTAATGTAATGAAAAAAACTGAATGTATTCTGAACTCTTCATCCATCATTCTGAAAGTTCTGGCTGTCTCTGAGTGATGATGTATTTTATTGCAAAGGTTCTGGGAAATGCTTTGAAATGTATTTGCAAGCAAACTCCTTCTGGCAGTTTACAGGTAGAGGCCTTCTTAGAGCTCTCTGTAAATATTTCGCCAGGTGCAAAAGTCTATAAATAGAGCAGGACATCTCTGTCTGTGTGAGATGTCAGTGTTGTGTGCTACTGGGCTGTGTAAGCTGCTGAGGTGACGGTGGAAGGACCTCGGAGCTATGATGCTGCAAGAAAGAGAAATTACATTGGATGGAGGTTTCAGATGAGACTGTAAATCTCTTCTGGAAATCCCTTGGATCCTGAAATGAGGCTAATGTTTGAAGACTGAGAACTAGCCACAGTAAGACCAGAAATTGATTGCTTCTACTCAAGGATTGTTTCTATAACAAAGATCTTACATTTCTTTGTGAACTCCAAAGAAAAATCAGCCACCAATGAAATGCAAAAGAACTACAGTTATTATTACAAGACCAAAACTTCATGCATTTGCAACAATATATTAGCTCAGTTTTTATTGGAGAAAATTGGCAGTGAAGGAAGTATTTTTCCATGACTGCTGATAACTCAAATAATGGGATGATTTGTGTTTCTTATTGCACAGTCCAAAAGAACTGAGCTGTTATGTACTGGACTTTAAAGATGTCAAGATAATTGTGTAAAAATATTTGCAAATATAATTAATTTTCACATTACTTGATATGACATAAGTTGCTGCTGACATTGTAAGTGGCAATTTCAAGAGAAGCACCTTTGTTTCTGGAGGTAAAAAGAAAATGAGCATTTGCCAAGAGCTAGGCACATAGTATATAAGAAACTGTAATATAAGTAAATCACAATTTGATTGCTAGTAGATTGTATAACATAGGTTTTCAAATACTTCTTTTTTTTGTTTAGTAAAATAGCATCAGCATTTCATAAGACATTCTTTTTTTTTTCCAGCCTGTCACATCCAATAACTGTAAGGAATAGCTATACTCAAAGTTATATTGATTAAATATCTTAAAATGTTTTTCAGCTATTAGAAAGGGCTTTGAACATTAAGTGAATACCAATCAGTCAAAAATCTTGAGGATTTTTAGTAGCAAAAGTATTAAGGATAATTCAACAACTGCCTAGCACTTACATTTCTATGAAAGTTCTCTCAAAAAGTTGCTAACGAAAGTTGCTAATTTATAAAAATGTGATCTTATTTCTAATGAAGTTTTATGCCATAATGTATTTGATGATAAATTTTTCAACTAAAAATTGGTGGGTTTTTTGCTCATAAGTGTGACTGACTGAACTAAACACACGTTATAATGAAGCAGGAAAAATGAAAAGGGATGTTCAGTGTTACGTATTAGTTCTTAATTATCTTGTTTTCTCACTCTGATTTCAGCACACAGAAATGCCTTAATATCTTCCAGTTAACTTCCTCTAAAATATATAGTGCCACTGTAGAAAATTTTTAGTATTGTTGAAAACTGAGGGATATTGTATGAGGAATACTGTGTATAGAAGTTTTTGTTCTGTTAGTTGTGAGTGCTTCAGGATCTTGAATTAGAAAAAGGTTTAATATCCTAGCACTGATTTTAGTTGTCCCAGTTTCTAAATGTATAGGAAGTAATATATCCATTCTTACCTCAAATGGATAGTGAAAATTATTTCTTCCACAACTTGGACAGATTGCAGTAACCTCCTTAATATTATTCTGATATGGCTGAGGTTCAAGTTAAAATTAATCTTGGTTTTACTTGTTAAAGACTTTATAAATTGCTTAGAATTTAGAAGGTACTTGAGTGCATTATACTGGTACTAGGTACCAGTTGACATAATAAATAATTTATATTTGTTGAAACACTTTTCAATCAAAACATGAGTATACAAGAAAAAAAAATACTCTAGCAAGTGAATAAGGCTTCATCCTCTCTTGGTTTTGTTTTATGTTTTCCCCTCCTTGGCTTCATGGGCTGGTATTGCTGTTGCAGCTGCATGAAACAGTCTGAGGAAGCAGTTAACATTGTCATGTATTCTCAGTGAATGAACATTATTTAAACCGTGGATATTGTTTAAACACAAGAGCAAATTCAAAGCTAGCCCTGATTCCACTGGCATTAAACTACTTTGGAATTAAGCTTACATAAATCAGTTCTTCCAGTATTTTAAGCATTGTTAAATATTTATATTAATATGAAATTATAAAAAACATAAACCAAAATATTCAGTTCACGGAAGTTTTGAAACTTAGGGATATTTTTTTCTGGAATGTTTTCCAGCCTTTGGAACAGGGTGGCGTATCTGTGTGCACAGCTGCCCACGTGGCACATGCTGGCTTCCATTCTGATGTGTTCTTCAGTAGCTATATAACATGGTTCATTTTATAGTAATTTATGATTTTTTTTTAAAAACCAGGTTGAATTACCGCAACACATCAATATGGCTTTCACTTCACCCATTGTTTCAAGCGTCAGCCTGTAAGATATATATGGATGGGCTTTTCTGTGAGTATTTATAAAAGAAACCCAATTAAAATAATTCAGTTCTAGAAGACAAGGGGTCTAACGAGACAGGTGTTAAAGCCAGTTTGCTTTAAAGCTTTAGATTGCTGCGGTCCTTAGGGTACTCTGGAGAATCTTAAGGGTCTGTGGTGTAAGAGAAATCCCAGTGGGTAAAAGCACTGCTCAGAATACCTGCTGCAGTGTTGCCCCTGGTATCACAAACAGCATGATGAATGAATGCATGACTGGGATGGTGTTTTCTGGGATTTGTCATTTTAAGGAGGTAGTTAGGTATAAATAATTTAAGAAAGAATTCAAATTTTTCATAGCCAGTTGCCTACCGATCAAGGTAAAGGAGGAGTGTGTGCTATGGTGAGGGGTGGTAGGGAAGCAAACATCTGCAGCAAGGTTGGCATGGCTCAGCCAGTCCGTAACACAGCGTCATTCGTGCAGGGTGCTTTGTAATCGATTCTGGTGAGATTTCTATCATCACTTCACAAATACCTCATGTTACGGGAACTTTCTCCATCTTACCCAGAACTGCTAGGGCTTTTTTACCCACTCTGGAAGAAGTTACGCAGACATACCTAGTAACTGTGAGTGCTTTTAGAAGCCGAATACGGGGCAGTTCCCTGCTAGATGAAGCTAGGGAGGGGAGAGGGAAGAGTCATGGGGTATCAAATCCCCTGGGGGTACGCAGGTGTTTACAGATGTTTACAGGTGTTTAACAGATACGCCAGATGAAAGGATTTTCAAAAGTAAACCTCTAGCTCTGATTATCACGGATGTCTTCAGGTACGGATATTAAATTTTTCAAACATTTTCCTGTGCCATTCTTCTGAAGACACTGTCAGAAATTTTGTTAACTTTGTCAAACTACTTCATGCCAGGACTCTGTTAGGATCTGTGGTGAATTTTCTGTCCCGCTATATCAAACCGGATCTCTTTCTGTGTCATACAGACAATGCATGACTTGAATAATGAAGCGTGAGAACTTGAATCTTGCTCTGCTCACTGCTTGAGTGTGTACACAGAGCAAGTTTACAACTGACAGGGTTAAATTTCCATTAGATGGAACTGAAACAATTTTTCTCTTAGAAAACCCTTCATATGAATATGGTTTTCTTTTTACAAATTTCTGTTGGCAACTTGCTGCTGAGGGTGGAAGTTAATACCTTCATATACTTAATATGCAATTTTGTAGGGTTTTTTGGGGGCTTTTTTTTTTATTCGGTTTATGTTACATGGAAGTTTTTGGACAACGCTGCTTCTCATATTTCATTTTTCCATTGATACATTTTTACACTGAAATGGTTTAACAGGATTATAAGCCAAAAAATGGCTAAGAAAGCTCACCTCCTGATTTGAGCTTGTCATTTAAATAGTTAACCCTTTACCCAAGAGCCTATGGGTGGAAATTTCAGACATTTGAAAAAGGTATTTTCATATAAGCAGGTAATTGATTGATAAAGTAATTATGGCAAAACAAATTGAGTTAATTTTGTAAAGTCTTAAGGTTGTTGAACTTGGAGAAGGCTGAAAGAGCAGACTAGTTAGCTGATTGAGGTCAGAACTGAAAACAAAGCATTCATCCACTTGAATAAGCATTTGCCTGAAAAGAAATTGCTCAGTGAATAGTTGTCAACATTCTGGTTTGTTGGAATATAGTTTTTCAAATGTATAATGCCACAATAAATAACTTTTTTGAAATAATTCAGGGCCCATTTTTGCTCACTTATATAAAGGCCATATGCTGCTTAGTCTTGCAAAGACTTTGCTGTTGTCATAGTCTGCCAATTTTTTGGCTCTCTACATGATGGAGCAATCTAGAATGGCATTTTTTTATAAGTTTCTCACTAATTGGTTAATAGAATGGACTTAGAAATGAAAAAGATAATTTCATAACAGAGACAACATACAGAATGCCTTCAAAATACAGCAGTTTCTTTTGAAAACAATGTAGCAAACCATTCTGGAGAAAAAATGGAATTTTGTAGTTTTGAAGCTGTGTCCCTTGTTTCTGGCTTGTCTTTGACTTTTAATGCAAGAAATGGAATATAAAAAAAAAAAAAAAAGTTTCTTCTATCTTCCCAAATAATGATTATTCCCCTCTCCTCCCTCCCTACCCTGATCACTTCTCCCTTTAAATTTTTTTTATTGTTTAGATTTCAGAAGAAAGGAAAGTGAAGACAGAAACTAATGAAGAAAAAGGGAGAAAACAGAAGAAAAAACCCACAATATCAGACATTTCAAGACTGAAACTGATTTTCAAAATTAGGTTTGTTTGACTTCATAATTTTCCTCCAGAAAATTTAAGAAAATGTTCTGAAAAAGTTTTCAGGAAAATGTTAAAAGTTTTAAATCAATTCCAGTGTTTGTTTATACTTGTTCCTCTGAAGTTTGTATCTCAAACAAAGTTGCAGAAAACATCTTGAAATTCCTATCAGAAGTCAGACAGTGAAGCTTTGGTCCAGCTGAAGTCAGTGACAAAACTCCCATTCCCTTCAGCAAGGCCAGAATTTCTGCCCTTACGGACACATTTAGAGAAGGGATCAAAGTTTCAGGAATGCATTTTCTCTAACTCCATGTATGTAGTAGCTGCTCTCTCACTAGGCAGAGGGTCATATTTAGCATATTTTGGGCTCTTTAATGTGAGCATAATAGGAGAAAGCCAGTAAAAACACAAGATTTTGCAAGTCATCCTGCAGAAGTTTTCATCTCGGGCAAATACCTTCAGCTCTAATAAAAGCAGATATACAGCTTTTCTATTTAACAACAACAACAGAAAAAGGACTCGCTTAGGGAGTCTAGTCACATTTTTCTTTAAAAGTTTTCCTTGAAAGCCAAGGAATAATTGTAAATGCAATTCATAAGGAAGAAAATATCCGTTGTTACACTGGTGAGAACCAGCATGTAGCCAGGTTAGAGCCGAGTCCTTTTTGCCTATTGAAGAAGTGATCACACGGCTGACAGCTGGAGTTTACTTGACTGTACAATGCAGCAGCCCTATAGGTACCTTTTGTTGTATTCAAAATGTCAAATGTAATCTTAATGCACTTTTTTCTTTTTTTTTTTTACCCTATTGAGTATTATATCTTTAACGAAGGAAATGAAAGAAGATAGATAAGCAGAAGAGATCACCATGTACCCCAGATTATATACGACATTCTCTAGGGAAATGATACATTTTTCACAAATCTGTATTTTATTCTTGTGTTGTTAGTTAGCCAGTGAGGAGAAAGTCCAGTGGTTACTTGAAGCTGTGTGCAAAGATGATAATTTAAATGCACAGAAAACTGTATGACAACCACATCTCTGGATGACACTTCATGTTGTCAATCACATTCTGTGCATTAGCACTGTCTGAGTACAGGTAGCATCTACTTAATAACTGGAAAATAGGCCTTAAAGTATGGGAACTCGGAACAAAGGAAGAACCCAAAATCTCAAACTCTCTGAATGAACTGACTAATTAGATAGAGATATTTTCTAAAGTTTTGGAAAATATAGTATATTTGAATGCACCTTGCAAACACAATTATAATTCTAGATGGCAAGTGTTTGCCAGTACGTATTCCCTGTACGCGTTCCAGTCACAGGACTTGCTGTAATGATTGTTCACTGATCACGTTTTATTAGCAATCTGCCTCCAAAATGGAAGGGACTTGAAGCATCTATCTTGCTGTTGAAATGAAGCAATCTTTAGACAGTCACAAAGTGCTCTGATACCCTTATTGCATGACAAGAAGGGAAGAGACCTATGGGTGGAAACAGACCTCCACTGCCTGGAAAATCATTATGTGAGCTCCCTAGTCCTTTGAAATGGATGCTGTGCCACACAAGACTACAGTGGTTCACAAATATTTTAGCACCATATTTATGAGAAAGCCATCATTTATTTTTAGATATGTGTTGGGACTTCTTTGTAGGTATTAGGTTAAAGAACTTCCAATGTGCTTTGTGCTGACTTGGAATGTTCATCTCTATTTTGCAGGGAGGTCACATACGACATAAAGTTATCTATTAACTTTAGTTGTTTGCATTACAAAATGTAATAGGTACTCATTTATAATTTTAGACATCAGGAAGCCAAGACCATTCCTTGACACACTTGGACCCCAAACAACATGTAGAATAAAATGAAGCTTTTTGCATAAATACAGAATTACAGATGGGGCCAGCTCTTCTGCTCCATTAGCATCACCTGATGCAGAACCTTATCATGCAAATAGAGAGCCTCTCTGTTTCTTCCAAGCTGTTTCGTAGGTGTGAGTGGAAGCTTGTGGATATGCAAGTGTGAATTATGTCCTACTTTGTTACTCTGTTTTCAGAGGTAAAGCAAAGTGGGAGTTCATGAGCTCTGGACAGGTAAGGATGCTGCAGAACTAACTCGCACAGATGAGTTAGTGACACAGATGTTGACCAGGAAAGGTCTGCCACAAGGCCCCTAGTACCAAGTACATGGCTACTAAGGCAAAACATGTGCTGAAGCCTTTCAAAAAGGGTCACATCTTGTATTGGTAAGATCCCCAACAAGCAACTCAGGTGATCAGGCTTTGCACACACTTAAGACAAGTATGCCTCGCTTATGTTACTCTTCTTCAGAACAAAAGATTTAAATGTGAACTGTTTAATAAAAGTGAAGATACAAGGTGTGTGTTTGTTTCAAAAGCAGACCTGAAAAATAACTTTCACTTCTATACCCACCATTGATAGTTTAGTTTTTGAAATTCATCCAGGAAAAATGCTACGTAAGAAGCAGACCTGAATGGTCACTTAAATGTTTGTTGCCTGTAGTGGCTATTGGGGTTAGGTGAGTGTTGTGAAAATCTCACAAGAGTTTTGACTGAGCCTAACATACAATCTTTTCATGAACTGTGAATCATAAATATTTCACATTTCTTGACAGCTCAGGCTCATCTTTCTATTTGAAATGTGTACATCTTAACTCATCCACCAATCCTCCATGTGCCCTTGGCAAGTATCAACATAAACAGGATGTAAAAGGTTACCTTGAAAATTACTATATCAGCTGGACTACCCTAGAGTTTCTGGCCTTGTGCATGGGCAGGATGTGCTGTGTCATCTGAGGAAGAGCCCTGCGAAGGAGTGATGACTCAGAGTCCTTGTACATCTCCACAGTACTGCATCCACTGAAGCTGACTCTTAGAGCAGGAGTGAGCAGATTATAGAAAATTCTGGGTTCATCTGGTATGCAGTGGTCAATCAGGCTGGCATAACCTCTTTTACCATCTTGATCAGTCTTTGCTTTAAGGCACAATCTATTTTAAAAACATAGTATTCCTGTAACTTTCCTCAGCAGCTCCCATTTCTATTCAGTCCACTTATAGGGTTCAGAAAAAAACCCCAGAAATTGGCATTGCGGCCAATGTTTGTCTGTTATAAGCAGAGAGGAATGTCTTAAACTTAATGTGATTGGTTTGGGAGATCTGTTTTTGTCCGCTATAACCAATTGTCCATTATAACCATGTCCATCATAAGTGTAGTGTGCACTATATAATTTAACAGCAGTGGTTAGTAGAGCAAAAGCCAACTGTTGAGGTTGGGTGGGAAACCTGAGATATTTTGTTAACCAAATATGTCCTAAAATAATCTTAATTTTTTTGAGAAACTATCAATCTCTGCATTCTTGGATAAGTGCTGTTGTTGAAATTTTAAAATGGTCTATTCATCCTTAAATGTACACTTCACCAAGAAAAGAAAAAGATTTTTTAAAATTCTTTCAAAATATCAGATGTTTTATGTACTAAGCAGAAACTTGGCACCCTTCAGCTTGTACAAAAAAAAAGGTTAAAGTGGGAGGGGAACAAGTCCAGTTAGCTTCTGTGGAGGAAAGTGTAACTTTTAAAAATTGGAACTATAAAAATATGTTGTATCTATCTTAGGTATAGAGAACAAATATATATGACTAAACTTTCTTATCACAATTAAAATAAATTGTCTGGAAATGTAAGGACCTCAGTAAAATTTCCCATGTTCTTAATTTATTGAGCCTTGTAGCATAAAGAGCAAGGAATGGAATAGGAATTAATTCATAATAAAATAATTTTACCCTTTTAAATGCCAATGATTTTAAAAAAATGGAAATGAACTTCTCTTGAGCTAAATCTAATTGAACATGTCCTAGTTTTTCCTTCTTGAAAAAGAAACTAACTTGGTTAGAAGTAGGGTTTTCTTGGGCAAAATGGGGTTTTTGCTGTTGTTGTTCTATGAAACAAAGCGTTTTTGTTTTACATATCAACACTGCCATTAAAGCCAAAGAGAAACATTTCCCAAAGCCTGAGAAATAGCATGTGTATTGGGTCTGGCTGAGGTGGAGGCAGCACCCCCACAGCACCCTCCCAGTGCTGAGTGTGACCCTGGCAGCCAGCAGGGGGTTTATAACACAGCTTGGGAGGGGCGGAGCCGGGACAGCTGACCCGGATTGGCTGTTCCATACCATGTGACCTCAGCTCAGCCATAACAGCCAAGGGCAGGGAGGAGGAGGGGGACATTTGTTGCTGTGTTTGTCTCCAGGAGCAGCTGCTGCACAGACTGAAGCTCTGCTTTCCCGGGAAGTGGCCGGTCATTGTTTACTGAGGGGAAGCAGAAACCTCTTGTTTCTGTGCATGGCCTTGGCCTTTGCTGTAATTAAACTGCTTTTATCTTGACCCTGAGTTTTTCATCTTGTTTTCCCCCTTTATTTTGCTGAAGGGGGAGTGATAGAGGGGCCTGGTGGGCACCTGGCATCCAGCCAAGGTTAACCCACCGCAGCATGCCAGGCTTGCACACCATTCACAAAATCAGCAGGTGAAGCAGCCTGTCTTGCAGCTGGTAATCCAGTGGCTGCGCAACTCTCCCAAGGGGTGAGGGAACAAAGCTCTTCTCAGTCAGTGGAAAACTCATATCTCTGCCTTCTGAGAAATATCCTGGGGAAGGACGATATATATTTTTTAAAATTCCCTGTTAAAGCAATCCCAATCTGAATGAAATACAACTTCTGTTTTGCTACGGATTCTCCCACCTCATGGATAAGAAATTTGTGTCCTTCTTGGCTCTAGCCTGGTATCCTGAGAGCCTTAGTCCCTTGGAGTCCACTGGTGGTCATGGGCTGTGCGTGGCCTGATTGAGTCTCATTTGGGGAGTGCCATGGATGTGTCCTCATCTGAAGGAGCAGGACAGAGATGGGGGGCAGAGGGAGGGGAGCAACTTGCACAAACTTAACAGCGTTCGTAATGAATGCAGGCATCTACACGTACCAAGCAATTGTGGAACAGAAGAGCAAGCCTCAGGCACAATCCCTTCTTGGGTGGCAGCCCGTGAATTTGGCAGTAAGGAACTGTGAGATAGCTTGTAAGAGAGCTCTGCTGTTCAGAGGCCATTTACCAATCCTTATGTAAACTCTTTCTGAAAACTTACTTCTACCATACTGAGACAAAAAGAATAGTGTCTTTTTCTGATTCTCCGGTAAGCTGCACATAAGATTTTTCAGTTATTTTTTTTCCTGTTTTGCTGCCCTTACTTGTTGCTGGCAAGGTAAAATGGATTACAGGCAGTTTAGTACTGGAGGTTGACTTTTTTCTTTTTTTTTAGGTCTCTACTGTGAACAGAACAAGACTCCTCTTCTTGCTGCAAAAATGCAGTTTCTTGATGAGAGATGTTATGCAAGTTACTGTAATTACTTGGCCTGAGCACCCCAGGGAGCCCTTCTGAACCACAGTGCTGGTTCTTGCAGGCAGGATAAAGTCAGACTTGCTCAGCAGTGAAAGTGAAGCTTCAGAACTGTGAATTCTGCCCCCATCCTGACTAAAATATAAAAAACCCACCAGTGCAGTAAGCTCCAGCCTGTCTCAGTCCACCCAGATATACACTGAGATCAGCCAGTTCCACCTTAGCCTTAGAGCTGAGGAGAAGTAAAGGCCTGTCTTTGTCCAGTGATAAATGAGATGCTTATTCCAAGATTTTGCTCTGCCAGTGAATTATAGTTGGAACTGTTGGGAAAGGAAAAATTGTGGTTGGAAAAAGGAGTGTATTATGTGTGAGTGACACAGTGTTTGTGCATGTATGTGGGTGTTCTGAGCAGATCCTTATGATAAAAGAATAAGGATGAAGAATGCTTAAGTGTTGCCAAGTTGTCAAGTGTTTATCCTTTCGGATGCATAGTAGTATCGACAGTCCTTCTTACTGGATGACTCCTACAGTAAGCAGAGAAAAGGAAAAAGAATGATAAAATCCTGTCAGAATAACATGCATTTTCTGAGAATCAGAAAATAGTATAAATCAACCTTTTACATATGTACATAATTTTTTACACCTTGAAAGGAAAAGTTGTTCTAGTTCAGGACATGAGACAGAATCTTACAATGGCAAAATTGGTGTAAGTGGAACAAATTTTGTATTAAATCGCTGGCTGGGATTAACCTGTTCAGGCAGGTCAACTCCCTTTCTAACACCATTAGCATGGTTTTAAGTTGTCGTGGTGCTTTGTCAGAGTTTCAGTGCTCTGGCAGCACTGACCTTTATCTTACCATCTGTCTTCTGCCCCTCAGCCTGGCCAGGCACAGCCACTGACAAACTGCTTGTCTCTGGTGGGAGAGGTTTACCTTCCAGCTTCACAAATTCCAGATGTTCTCTTGTTGTGGAGAGAGGTAATTTTGTACCTCTTCAGAGCTGCACAAGCCTTATTTCTGTTCTCTAACTCTGAGGTGGAACAACCGAATTTCCCACCCCAGAATCCAAACCGTCTAAGCCCACTCAGTCCTTCTGACCTGTGCACTGTCTGAATAACTCTGCAGACCCCAGAGGATGTCTCCCTCATTAAGCAAAGCACTGGCAATCCGAATAATTTGATAAAAACTGGAATGCCTCTATATGTTCTACCAGACAGGGAGCAGAGTCCTGCTTCAAGACTCTTGCTGCTTCCCACATATACTCATGAGACAGATCGTGATCCTTCCTAAACAACCAGCCCTCAGTTTGTCAAAGAATCACTGTCCTGAAGTCGGGAACTTTGGTGAGGCCAGCCTGTACGTTCCTACAGGCAGACTTCTGAGAATTCAAGGGTGCTGACTGGGACATAATTTAACCTGTGCGTGCATGACTAGTATCTCACTTTTAAAGTGAGTACCAGTGGTGTCTTCTGCCCTCAGTTTGTTGGACAGAAGTACTCTTAGTTTTTGCAGTGAGTGTGTATATGCACATAGGCACATATACCTGTATGGAAGCTTCCACTTGCTGTATTGTCTCATGACACTGTACAGATGGTCTCCGAGATTACAAAGGAAATGCCTCTGGCAAGCTGTGCTCTTCACTGTGATTGATGCTATGCGGCATAAGCTTAAAGTTTCTCCAAAATATCACCTTTTCTCATCTCATTTTTTTGGGTCTGCTAATAGAATAGTGTAACACGGAACACTTCTAAACAATTAGGATATATTTGTAATCTCTTTAGATTGTAGACTTTGATAATTTGCAAAGATTTCTGTAACTGTGACTTGAAAGGGACATCCTGAGACCATAAAGCATTCCACATGCATCAATGACTAGTGGCTATTTTATAGTAACATATAATATGAAATGCTCTGCTTCCATCTTCTCCATCTCAGTATCCCACAGTATCTCCTTCTTAACCAGAAAGACACATCTCCATCCAGTTTATTCTATCTTTTTTGAAATAAATTTCAGATAAATATCTTTCCTGAGCAAGAGACAAAAAGCTTCCTACTTCATATTTGGGACTTACCTTTATATGTTTCATATTTATTTTACTTACCATTTTCATCAGTTTCCAAAATGTCAAACATAGCATTTCTTCATAAAGATTTTCAATTTTGAATGACACGTCATCCTCCAACTTGAAGTGATATTGAAAACCCTCAATAAAAAGACATACGAAGGGTCAAAATAATCAGAATATATTACAGTTCAGTTGTTAATGTAAAATTTTAGCTTTCAGACTAGAAGAAAATGCCTGTATCTTTCCTTTGAAGATTGAAATGAAATTTACTCAAACTACAGATTAATTTACAATTTTTTAGAACTTTGTATGACATCTCATCTGATTCCCTAAATGTTACATTGGCAGTTAATGAATGCCAGCTGAAACTGAGTCTGGATTGCAGCAACTGACAATTAATGCCCGTAAGTTTCATCATGAAGATCCTAATACTTCACTAATTAAGCATATTCCTATATATAAAAGTCCAAAATGTAGAAGTGGAATTTCTGAATAGGTTCTTCTTTGCCTTCTTCATTCCTGCTCCCACTGCTGGAGATTTTTAAAAGAGGATAAAGGAGATATGTGCAAGGCAGTCCAGTTTTATAAACCTCGTCTTGCGCTTGTTTACTCTTTGAATGATGTTACAGGCATGGCACTGGCAGAACTACAGTCAAATCTGAGACACAGGGTAGAGAATATTATTTTTTAAATTACAGATGGCAAAATTCTTTCTCTTAAATTAGCTGAGAAATCCAAATTCCATGCATTCTTTCCACGTGTACTCTTAAGTTAAGGACTATTTGGGAATAGGAAAGGTTTTTTTTGGAATTGATCTTTTATTTCAGAGATGGTTAAATGGACTGATTTTTATACCTGATCAAAGACATGCTTTTTCTTCTGTTGAAGTTAATGGCTATGCTCATATTGATTTCTTGGAATGCTGGATATTCTTCCAAATTAATTTTGTGCTAAAATGGGGCAATCTGTTTCTATATAAAAAGTGAAATTTATAGTTGGTATATGTTGTTTAAGACTATGTAGGGCTTCAGCAATCAATGCAAAATAATAAAAAATTAAAAGGGAGAAGCATTCTGTCAATAGCACTCCTGTAACAAAGGGAATGCTTGTTTTATATTGATTAGTTCCTGTTAAATAATGCATTATGGCTTCACAACCATGTAGGCTCTTGCAGGGTTGTTTATTGCAAGCAGTGGCAGTATAGAAATGCTCTTAGTGAGCAAGGAAATCAATACTGCATCTGTAAACACACTTGCAAATGCAGTCCCATGGTTCACCTTCCAATCTGCAGCTGCCCATTAAACCAGAATAGTGTGAAGTGAGACTGGTTGTTACAGTCTGTGTTTCTCTTTCAGCACTTTTCTGGACAATATTAAGCTGCTGAGGCACTTCAGTTAGAATCCAACCCATAAGTAACTTGTACTCTTATATACTTGATAGGTGAATAGAATAACACCAAACAAATCAGCTAAGCCATTTCCAACATTCCAGATTTGCATATGAGGACAGATTTTAGCAGCTTCCATTTGCTTGGACACCAAAAGGTTCTGAGAACAATTTCTTTAAGCTACAAAATAAACCTGGTTAAAATCAGAGCATTCTCAACTTAGTATAGCATCTCTAAGAGCATCCTCTCTGAGGAGCCAGCTGCTCAATGCTCATTAAATTAGGGTCCTAAACCAGTGAGGTTTCTCTGGAAATCCTTGAAGTTTATTTAGCATAGCTAAGGAAAACATCTCCACTCTTTGAAAGAGTGGCATTGGTGCCAACTGAAGAATGAGGTAACTGAAGCGAAAGGGAGAGTGGGGACCAGTGAAACACGTGTACTCCTGGGAAACCAATGCCCTAACAGGAGTCATGTCTTTCGGTTTCACACACACCCCTGGTCACACAGCAAGGAAGTGGCACTTCCCCACAGTGGCTCGGTCTGGCCCTGTCCTCTGTGGATGATGCTAAGGGAATACTCCAAAAGGACTGAATGAAGCTGAGCTTTCTGTTTAGGGAGTGGTTGTTCATGTAATTACCGTTCATCACAATCTGAAGTCCTTTCAAATGTTGCAATCTGATCCTTCTGAGCCAAACTCCCTGAATTTAGGAGAGCTTTTTCCATCATGACTTTGATTACCTTTAATAGAGTATGACTGGCCTAGTGAATGATACAAAAAGGCTCTGGTGTAGTTTTGTGCATTTTAAATTCAAGACAAAATAAACATAGTTTCAGCACTCACAGTTGCCCCTCACATTACCAGCGATTGACATTTGCATCTCTGGACACCTATAAGTAATGGTAACCAATAAATAATATAAGCTAAACATATTTGATCATTTCATAGAAGCTCCATTAGAGTGAAGTTTGGTTTATATTTGTAGATTGTTTCTGTGAAATGTATCAGCGCAGTTTTAGGTTATGACCATTGTTATACAATGCCTTCTCTGGCCACAAAGTGTGAGATTTATCTGAATGAATTTTAGACACTGGAAAGTCAGGTGTCTACCCTAGGCTTGTAGTCTGGATTTCCTTTATAGTTGATGAGAGTCTTCTCCAGAAGACTGAGACAGATAAATATAGGTGGGATGTATACATTTATGGAGGTACCTGATTTTCTTCATCTCTGTAGGAAGCCTTGGCAGCTAACCTATATCAGATGACATGTTTTACAACATTAGGCTAACTGAGGGAACCCTATCATGTGAAAAATAATGACCAGAAAAGGTGTGAAGAGAGCTGGAGACAAGGGATTTCAAGTTAAAAATAGACGTTATGCAATAATTAGTAACAGTTGGAGACAGAAACTAGCACTGAACAGTGCTGGTTGCTCTCATTTTGAATTATTCCGAAAGGGAAAGATTATTTTTGAGGTTAACTATTAGTTTAGAGCCAAATTTCAGCTAAAGAGAGCTCCAAGTAATTTTGCAATGACTTTAATATAGCTTCAGAGGAAACTGTCTGGCTATTTAATAGAGAACGTTTCACAGAAATCTGTAGTGACTGGGAACTGGAGTCCAGAGTACTGTACTGAGGGACGTTATTTTTCAAAACCTATATAAAGGTTTATTTGAAGCCACGGATCTTGTTCCTTGATTTCTAATGTGGTCCATATGACAGACACAGAAGAAATCAGGGAAGCAGGGTGAATTTTAGAGATATGAGATTTGTCTGAAATCTCTGAGAGGAAGATTTGGCCCCAAGCCTGGTGGAACAGTCTCCAGAATAACATCTCAGTGGCCCCAAGCCATGGACAAAGCAAGGGAATGACATCCATCTTCTGACCACATAGACATGCTCTATATTTTCCAGATTTTTCCAGAGAGGATCACCCTATATGCTAATGGGTAACCAGCAGACCATGGCTGAGGGGACAGTCAGTTTTGGAGCATTTGTACACTACTTTCATGAACATATTTATAACTTCAAACACTGCTAAGAAGGTATGTTCCTTTGAACCTGATAATACAGATGATGACCACGGTACACTTTGCTGTCATGACCAGGCCTTTTCACCTTCCTGAGGGAGCTTGTTTAACTCTAGTTTGGCTATTGCCATATCACGCTGCGGAATAGAGAGAGCCTTTGAAACATGGGCATAGTCCCAAAGCTGCAATGTCACCAGTATGACGAACATAAGAATAAGTCACCATTACGAGAAACAATATCTTCCTAAAAATTGTTTCAGCTTATCTCAGGTGTAGAAAGGGTGAATAATAAAGGCCAGATTTTACCCACGTGTGGATTATACTCTACCTAGGACATCCAAAAGGCAATTGGAGTGAGTTGTGGAGAGGGAAAACATCTAGCAATGAGTACATAAAGCAACTGAAGCTGTTTTCCCATTGCCCAACACAAAGATCAATGTATATAACTTAGTTTACACTTTCAGAGGATCCTGCAACTAATAAATACACAAATGAAAAATGTTTTATTACATCTGTAATAATACCACCCTGTGAGTGACATGTTTAAACAAGTCTATCTGTGTCAAGGTTTCATATTGCTAACCATTGGCCATTAAAATACCAGTTACTAGTGTGGTTTATTGCAAATCGGTGAGCTGATCGCTTGCCTTGATCCTGCAGCAAAAGAACTTTTTGATAGCTCTTTACAAAGAGCTAATCATGGGATTTAATCTAAGGGAAAGAAAATAAGCTAAAAGTCTTTCATTAAAGCATTCTATAAGAGAAATGTGTACTGCAAATGTATTTCTCAACTCATGGGTGCAGAACTAAAGTGAATTATTCATTTCCAACACAGCTTTCAAATCAAAACATTTCAGCATTCCTTACTTACTAACATCAGTGGATCGTGTGAACCAGAACGCTATGTTACAATAACCTCATGATTTTTAGGCAGAAGGATCCTTGAATAATATTTCAGTCTCTACTTTTCCCTGGAAACTTCCTTACTTTCAACAGTCCTCCTCCACTTGCCAGCAGCGACCTAACTCTAGAATTATTTGTTACATTTGAAAAGGGAACAAAATTAAATCTTAAGAAAATGGGTGGCCTATACCATCAGTAAAAAGTGGAACAGGGCTCAGATATGTGTCCTGACTGGTGTACTAGCAAGGCTCATAATCTTTGTGAAGTCCCTATGGCCAGGGAAAAAGCAGCATCTTGTCTAAAGGAGCTACCTGAGGTGTATATTACTGTTATGATGTTTTGTCAGCTAATTGGATTCCTTTTCATGTATTTCAAGAATTGCCAGAGCTGTGCTTTGTCATCAGTTTGTAAGCATAACTTTTCAGGGTGGGAATCAAGCTTAAACATATACTGCATAGAGTAGTTCTTCCAGAAAGAAGCTTTAACGTTGAGGACGCAAGTTTTGGAATGTCCCTTCTATACACACTTACCTAAGTGTTTGTTTTATTAGTGTTGGGGAAATAGATCATTTCAGGGGAAAGGAAGGAGGAGAATTTCTTGCTGTAGTTTGCAGGGCACATTTCTTAGCTTTCAGAACTGCTCAGACATTCAGTCAGCATCATCCTCTGAAGGCGCTTAGTTTTTGGCAAGTACATTTATCCATGGAACAACACGCAAAAAGAAACCCTGATGGTTTGGAAGGGGTCAGTGGAGGTCTGGAGGTTAACTTAAGCCAAAGATCCTGAGGGAAATTATTCTTAATGAAAACTGACACCTATATGCCCCTGACGGTTTTAGAAAAAAACAAACATATATTTAGTCTGAGTCTCAAAAAGCTGAAATATTTAATCTGTGCAACAAACCCTGAACAACTTTTGCCCTGAATAACGTAAAGCTGCCAGGGAAAAATTAATTCATGTACTTTTTATTCCTACTGCTTTGGTACCCAGAACTGTTTTACACTCATCTGACTCCATGCAATACCTTTCTTTCATAACCATTGCATTTAACACATTTTCATAGGGACCCATTTGGAGTGTTGCCCAGTCATTGTCTAAAATGAAGCAAGAACAGCACCTTTAACACAACATGTGCATATACTAACCCCACGCTGTCTTTGAACGCCAGAGCAGGCATCCTTTAGAAGCAATAAAAGCTATGTCTACCTAATGAGCTCCAAATGGTATTTTTTTGCACACTCAAATTTCCCTCTGAAGTCGGTGGGCTTTTGGCATGCATAAAATAAGCACGGTAAATGTAACTGACTATCGGTGCATATTTATACTAAAGTGTAGCATCCCCTACTGCAGAACGGTTTACTGTGACAACAGGAACAACATGGAATTTTCAAGAAGTTATACAAAGAGTTTTGGGGTGTATGCTCCCACTGAATGTGAACTGGATAATGTTCTTACAAGCTTCTTAATGAGAAGACTGTGTGTCTTATACCTGAGTCTTTACTATAACAACAGGTAAGATAAGACAGGAAGGAGCTTAAGAAAGGGAGAGCTAGGTGTATGTCTTTCAGTAGGTAGCTATGACAGAATTGACTCACTAATTAAAAGAGGTTGAATGCTTCAGGGATGTTACAATTCAGTCCAGACCTTGAGAGATGCCTATCATATTGCTCAATGTGCCGTTACAGATCTCAGCATGCTGCTGATAAAAGTCTGTGGCAGTCAGAAGGCACACTTTCACAACGAAGGTGAGAACTGTTGAGTGTGGTGTCTGAGAGGAGTTATACTGGTTTGTACCAGCTGGGGTTCTGCCTGTGATCAGCACAATGTTGGTGACTGACCACAGCACCCTGAACGTCTGGGAGCTGCACAGTGTTCATCCCAGCCTGGGTTAAAAGGGAACACTGTTAATCTTTGCATCACAAGGATGCCCAGAGACTTATTCTAATAATCAGCAGTCCATTTTGCTGCCCTCCTGAAGCATTTGTTTTCTCGGTAGGCTTATCGTTAGAAGGATGTGAGAAAAGCAGGATTACTGTCTGTAACAGAATCACAACTGGAAGCTGAGAGAGTTTAAAAGCTTTCTACATCTGATTATGGGAGATAAGGCACTTTTTCACTAGAAGAATAAAGAACCACTGGAGTAACTTACCAAGACTGAACCCTTTATTTAAAAATCATTTTAGTTAAAGCAAGATTTGAGTTGTGGAAGTAAAAAATAAAGACAGCAGGCTCGCAAACTTCAAATATGAAATATAAATGCAACTGAAAAGTAGAAAACAAACTTTTGTCTGCATCTATAAGGAAAGAAACGAGTTGGTTTGAAGAGCAGCAATAAAGTTTCAGGAGAAGCTTTATAACACAGAAAAAGATGGAGTCAGAAAGGTATAAGAAAAATTATCAGTGCTGCTTTATAAGTACAGGTTATATAAACATCTCTTAAAAGTGGTTTAGGGGTTCTCAGGGCAGGATGAAGGACGGCATTGACTCCACGTTCTATCTGGTACTCTCTTGCTGGCCTCTGGTGTGCTGTTGCCTGTGTTTAATAGAGGTCCGACAATATGATCTTGTTATAGGTCTGTATCTGTAAGTATTCCAAACAGGTCTGCAGCTCTGCTGGGAGCTG
>VZTO01019354.1:136269-203954 GCA_013400615.1 Syrrhaptes paradoxus | reverse complement strand
GTCCATTGTGACATCTGGCTGCGCCCATCACACAAGTATTTACTAACCACTAATTATAGCAATAAGCAATCAAAAATAAAGTTTTAAGGATACTGTGTTGGGTTTTTTAAGGGTAACTGGCTGTTTTTGTTTCCTACTATGCCTGTAGTTGCATGTTAGCTAACTTGCACCCCAGTGTGTTATGCCAGAGGTTGTTTATTTCTCCCATGCTGATGTCTTGACTCACTCTGTGGTTAATGTCATGCTTCTGAAGACAGGGCTATAAATTCATTTTGATTTGGACAGCTTTAGTAGACAAAAACCCCGCATATAAATAGTGGTCCGTAAACTGATGAAGATTTGGATTTGAACACCAGCCATTATTTGTTTGTGGTTTTGTTTTTAATTTAATAAAAACAAAACAGAACAGGATTGAGCCTCACGCTTTTTGAAGGAAGCCAAGTTTCAGCACAGGTGAGCTACCTGGGGCACTAGAAGCTCGTTATTTGAGTAAGCAAAATCTCTCAGATTAGTCCTAAAACCCGCCAGGCTGCCACTGGGGAGAGCTGGCCATGAGCAGCTGAGGGGGTACAGTCTTGGTGTCTTAAAAGCACATCTGTGCTAACCAAGTCACTGCGTTTTTGTCATATCAAAGGTTTGCCAGTGGACCCTCACAACGGTGTACTGAGTTGTGTGCTCACACAAGGGGACCTGTGTGATTTTTCTCAGCTTTTGCACCGAGAGATTGGCTGGCAGGTTAGCACACAGCGGCTGCGGCTCGCCCCGGGCTGGAATCTGGGATATGCAGTTTCTACCACACTTCCCTTTCTGGATAGAGCAATGAATTCACACATTGAAATCAATTAGGGTTTAGCAGTTAAATTTTGTTACTTTCAATTTCTGTAGAAGCCAATGGCTCATTAAAAACAGCATGCTCCTTCCCCATACATCACTCCCATAAAATCCCCGGAGAGCTCAGTACAGTAAAGATGGGATTTGCTTGTGACTATTCAACATCAGCTTGACTTTTATGGTACAAAGAGGATGTTCATATACTGGGACAGCTAATTTGGGAGTTGTTCCAGTAGGTGGGTTTTCCTTATTGCCATATGTAAACAACCAAGATAATGTGTATCATGCAAGCTGGAGAGGAGTTCTGCAGCTACCCATGCAAGCTCAGGTGTGAGCACAGACCTTTCCGGTGGGAATCTCTTGATTGCTATCACACCATTTACTGCATGAGCACTCGCTATGGCTTGAAGTGCCTGCGAGACAAGAGCAGTCCAACTGTGAATGCTGGAGGGATAATAGATCAGCCATGTTTCTAGCAGTGGCATTATGTCACAGTGGTTCACCCAGCCCTGGACCTGTAAACCTGGAGTGAATCTCCCTGTGCCAGTCGAATGGCACAGGCCTGTGCCCATGTCCTGGGCTGTCATGTGTCTCTCTGCTGTCTTTCTTCTTAATATTTTTATAGAAGGAATGTACTCGCTGATCAGTTTTCTGTCCTCATTAAATCTCTCAGAAGTGAGTTCAAGGGAAAAAATAAAAATGGGAAGAGCTTGGAAATGAAGTCTATTTGCAATTAAAGAAGATAGGAATACTGAAAAAGGCTGAAACTCAGTGGCTTGAGAGGTGGAGGACAAACTCTATCATCATAATGTTGTGCAGCTGCACTGCCACATGCATTATTTTCGCTTTGCAATCAGATATTTAATGTATGTGGGTAGTCAGTGTTCTCTTTTTGTTTGTTCTAAATATTTCATATGTGTAATGTGGTATAAGGTGTAGTTCCCAGTTGTTACAACAGAACAGAGATTGATAGAGCAAAAAAACACCCATCAGTGTTTGCACACACTACAAATTTAATGACAGATACAGACTAATAATCAAAAGTTTATTCCTGTAATAAAGGAAAGGGAAGAAAAAGCAACCAATCTCATTCCTTGAATCCGGAATTACAGTTTAAGAAAAAAACAACCTAAAAAACCGATCCTCTTCAAGTAATCAGTTGTCTGGACCTTTAGACCAATTTTGTGTAAAATATGTAAGGAGAATCATTCTCTTTTATTCCTGAATACACACATTATATTATTTCTGTACTGTGTTTCTGGAAATCACGGGGTTGCAAAGAAGAACATCTTTCTAGCTCCTAGCATGCAGGAAGGTATCTGTAGCCAGCAAGCTCCTGGATTCTCATGTGTTCGGTGCTGAAGCTCTGACACTCAATTTTTCACATACAGGGTACTCTGATGTGGGGGCTCAGGGTGTTGCATGAATTTTGGGTCTTGAAGGGAGGTTAAGCTACATTACTTCCTGTTTGAGGTGAGGTGTGTTTTTTGGATTTGAGGTCATGGTGAGGCAGGCAGAAATAGGGTTAATGCACAACTGAGTATTGTCAGTATGTGTTTCCCATTTACCTGACAGATGAAGCTATGCTGCTGAAGTTTAATGAATTAATGAATTGTACATTATCCTGTGATGTAGTCCTTGCGAGAAAGAGTACATAAATCTACAAACTGCATAAAAGAGGGAAGATGAGGGAAAGCACTCGGGTAATTCTTCTGGTTTTCCACTTGATTCACTAATTGCTTTTTTTTTTTTTTCCCTAGTAGTGTTAAATTTAAAGATACAAGCTTTGTTAAAACAATTGTTCTTCCGTCATCAGTTTGTTATGTTTGCTGTTGTTTCAGAAAACATGTAAGATAATTATAATTGTTGGGTTTAGGGAAGAACAGTTTACTTTGTCCCAGTTTATTGTCTCTATTTTGACAGACATAGCATACATTCATTTCACTCTTCCTTCTTGCTTAGGATTTTCACAGAATAAGAGAGGAAGGGCTAAAAAGGGGGGGGAGGGGGAGGGGAAGGAAGGCAATAAAACATCCTTTCTAATGTTTGCTGCTGAGGGAGGATAAAAGGAGGATTCAGTATAAAAGGCCCCGATTAGGTGTGCACTGTTGCACAAGCAATTTAATTTTAGTTGATTGTTTCCACTGGGAAGTACCTTCAGTGTGAAGAGACTTCTCAGGTTTTGCAGGGAGAAGGTGGCAGTCACATGCCACTCCTCAGGGCCTGGGAAGCCGGACATGATGACCATGCTCTGCTTTCCACCCGCTCTGCTGAGTGTGCACAGACATTTGGAAACAAATTTAGGTTGCACGTGTCCCTGAGAGTGTCTCAACCATAGCAGGGATGAGAGCAAGCCCTGGCCACCTCCAGGACCCAGGAGAACATTTAAGAAGATGCACAGTCACCTTGGTTCGTTTCCTTGCTCTTTATCAAGCTCAGATCTCCCTAATTTTGACAGTGGCACCTTGAAATGCAGGTGACAGGTTGGGCCCACTCAGGGATGATGGTTTTTGTTAATCAACATCAAGGAGGTAAGGGTCAATTGGATTGATCCTTAGGTTCTATGTGCAGTGAAATGTCTATACCCGCCCTTGTCTTTCCCGTCTCCATAGGCCTGTGGAGAGAGATCAGTGTGTGTATCAGGGAGAAATGGGAATTTTTGTGAGAGAAGAGTGGTGGTGCTAACAGGAGAGTGGGAAGGTGAATGCTGCCTTATGAATGACTCCTTGCTGCATGTTCTTTGTTTACAGTTATCAGTTTGGTCTGTGAGATGTTTGCATGCAACTTATTCATTGGAAGGTGCACACCGGAAAGAATTTGGATTGGGAAGACAATTACAGGTTGAACACATTCATTTTTCCATATGCTTCGTTGTGAACATGCACAGAATGATGCTGCTTTTGTACAGACTGCTCTTTGATTACGAGTGTCTCAATGTTCATTAGAGCTCAAGAAGTAAGTAATTTTGAACAGTGGTTAAAATCATGGAGAGCTGAAGCCATTTAGCATGTGGATTGTGATTTGTGTCTCCACAGTCTTTGTCTTCTCTCCCAGTTTCACCTGTTGCAGTGTGGCCAATAAGGGACTGATGTCGTGTGCTGTGCGCTNTCCCAGTTTCACCTGTTGCAGTGTCGTGTGCTGTGCGCCCTTTGTCTCGGCCCTGGAGATGCTGCCTTCCTCCCTTCTATTTCAGGAGGTCATTAGTGCTGATGAGATTAGGGGTTTATAACTTTAGGTCCAAGTCATTATTCCTAATTTAATCAATGCATTTGAAAATGTTTCCTCTAATAAAATTGTAATGACTTTACACGATTTGTCATGCTTATCAAAAACATGGTTTTAACATTTCCATATTTAGCGGCGCTGAGCCTTCTGGAGAGGAATATACATTAGTGCATCATTGCTGGGCCAATTTCCTGCCTCTCCATCTCTCTGTCCAGTAAATCAGAATAACCTAGTCAGTGTAATCACAGTGATGTACAGCCAGTGTGGCACTGGAGTCAGGCCTTCGCAAACAGCTTAAAATCCTGGGAGAGGTCTCTTGCGCGAGCAGGATTGCTTCTCTGCTGCCGCCTTCATCATTCAGCTGTGTGCTTTGCCTCCATATGAAATAAGCTATTAGCTGTCTTATGATAAAGGAGAAAATAACCATCTATAATGCAGAGGTTTGACTGGAGAAATGGCTTTTATGTTGCAAGGGGAATGAGATAAATAGCCCCCCACAGTGGGAACTGAATTACTAAGGCGAGGCGAGAGCAGCTGTGTTACAGCAGACCTGGGTGTTTGTTCAGAGGCTTTTGAATAAGATTAATCCAAATGCTTGGTTTTCAAGAATGTTCCTGGAATGTGTTAGGACTACTGTTTAATTCAAATTACCTCTCTTTTTAAACAGTCTGCTGTACACATTTGGGTTAAGGCAGGTGAGGAAGGAGCAGGGGATGTGAATTTACTGCGTGCCAGGTGGATTCGCCCGCTCTTTGAACACACAGCCCCTATTTGAACACACAGCTGCTGCTGTTGCATGTGCTGCTCCCCTAACTTGGCTTCTGTGGGGGGATGCAACGATGGAAATCACATGAGGGATTTTGATCTTGCAGGTGATGAACTGATGCAAGGAGGAAGATTTGAGGTCAGATGAGGGGTCTGTGGGAGGGAGGACATTTTTATTAGCTCTCAGGGGCCTTACCTAGTGTCTAGAACGCAGGGTGGAGGTGATGGAGGGGTGGATGCAGTCATGATGGAGGGGCCGGTGCTAGGCAGCAGTGCAGTGCCAGCAGAGGGGTGTCAGCTCACTTGGATTCCTCCCTTGGACTTCAGGGGTGTTGGTGTTCTTCACTGCTCCCAGAGAGGAAGAGCCTACCTCTATGGCAATGCTTGGGATATAAATGACCGAGTCCTTCTGCCCTCTGCCTCTAACCCTGAGCCACTTGCTCCTGCTCGGGCAACATTCCAAAAGCAGCGTGTGGGTGAAAACACCAAGAGAGGTTTTCGTCTGCATTACAGTAGCGTGGCGGCAGCAGCACAGGGGCTGGTGATACGGCAGTGTAACTGGCAAATTGCAGCAGGCAGATGGCAGGTCTCACACTAAGAGAGAGGATGTGTAAATGACCAAAGATAGGTTTTAACAGTCTTTTTCAAAGCCAGAAGTTTGTCACTGTATGAACTCTCAGTCTAAACATCCCTGTGAAATTTCAAGCCTGAAGTCTACTGGTGGTTTATTAAATAGTTTTGGCAACTGAGGTGGATGCTGTGAATCACCGTGTGCATGCCTGAGTGCCAGGTGGCTTGGATGTCTCAGGCGTTTGCCATTCAGCACTGGCCAGCCAGGCTGTGCCTGCTGCCTCTGCACTGGCTGCTGGGGTCCCCCTGGCCAGCCGACACTGCATCAGGTCTGCAAAGGACAAGCAGTAGGAGAACTGACCCTGGGAAACATCGCGCACAAAATGCTTGGGTTTGGGCCATGTGCCTCTGCCGCAGCTGCAGGGGTTGGTTCAGTCTGGCCTTGGTCTCAAGGGTGAGAACGGCTGATCGCCTTCTGCATAACCCGTCTTCACTGCACACGGCTGCATGGTGCGTAGCACAGCACACCGGCTGGAGAGTTCAGTGGGGATGTGCCTGTGCTCTGCAGACAGCTGAAAAGATCAGGCTGGCTTTTCCTCCATTCCGACCTCTATTCTTTCTGGCTCATCTGCTTTAACAGTGAGACTTGGTTAAGGAGAAGAGTATTTCCTGTGCGGCACAAATTGCCATGTGCAAATACGTAATGTAATTCAGCTCTGTGGAGCTGCCATATCCTGTATGAACAGCAGCTCTGGAGCTGCCCATTAGTAATACCCATTTTATATTTTTCAGCCTTTTTAATATGGTAGAGAAGTAATTTTCTGTTCCCAGCAACTGACAGGTGCAGTGATGTTAGATACCTCAGGAATGAGGGAAAGGTGGTAAATGCAGTCACTGAGATCACAGAAAAAAATTATCAATTAGGGTCAAACCATTAGCAGTTTAAGCAGCAGATCCTCAGGAAACAGTAGCAACCAAAAACTAGTTCGAGTTATTAAACTACCCTCTTTTTACCAACATCAGTAGAGCAACTCTTGGTAACATTTGTTGAGAAGTAAATGTGCTTCCTGGAGAACGGGAGTCTCTGTTTTCAGGTGCTTTTTTAATGAGGAGGGGAAGTTGGACAGAGCGAGGTGTCAAAAGCTCTTTAGCTTGTCCACTTCTGCAGTGTGCTGCTATGCCCAAGAGCCACTTCTACATGGGCTTCTGTTTATGAATTTTCCCTTATGTTTGTAACTTCTTCACCATCTCCATGTATCAGTATTATTTTTCCTTTTTTTTTTTCTTTGAGTTGCTCTCTACGACTCATGCCTTGATTTTTTGTTTATGTTCCCACTCTGCACAAGGGCTCCTCATTCACTTTAAGAGTACATTGCAATATGCAGCATTTTATTGTCTCTTTTATTTAATTTGCAGACAGAAAATGAAGTTAAGCCATGGAATGGGCTTTATTTGTGGAATCGGAAAAGGTATTTCTACAAATGGCCAGCAGCATCAGTAGGGCCTGGTTGTGTATGATGATGGGCCCAGCCAAGCCATACATGAACTTAGAAATTCAGGCTGAAGCTGGTGGCTAGTTTGAGGTGGATGAACAAAAGTTTATGACTCTGACTCCTTTGAACCAAACAGAAGAACCTCTGGGAATATCAGAAACATCATCTTTGGAGAAAAGTCTCACTTCATGACAGTAGTCCTGTGGACCCTGCATGTAGATGGAACAGTCTGTTAGTTAAAATAGTTGTGAATCAGCTGGCAGTAGCAGGGCCAAAGGGGAGCTTGGGAAACACCCCTTGGAAGCTGTAGGTAAATTAGTGCTGGTGTGTCAGACCACGTTAGCTTGTTTGAAGCAATTAGCAGTCAGAAGTGGTGTTAGGCTTCATTAGAGCAGCAGCTCTGGAAAGTGGGTATCAGTGCGCGGCTCTTCCATTATCACTTCTCCTGGTGAAACTCATTGATGAATGTTCTTGGAGAGATGGAAGGCAGTGTTCAGCCATCGCATTTGAGTCCCACCCACGTGCAGTACTCTGGCTGAGGGGAAGCCGAGGCAGAGGAGCACACACCTGTGTGTGCCTGCGTGCAGTGATGCACCAGTGGTGAAGTCTGAGGCTCTGGTTCTGCTAAGGGGCCATGTTTTGTCTGATGAATGAAGAAGGTGTTTGGAGTTTCCCGAGTCATGCATTAGGCACTCGCCATACTGATATACTGCATTTAGGAGATATTTGCTTTTGCATTCCCCTGCTATTTGAATAATAGAGTTTAGGTGGGAAGTTCCTGATCCTGCAAGCACATAACTGACAGCAAGAGGTATGTTTAGAATGAAAATAAAACCCTGGGACTTAATTCAGTGGTGCTCAGTCCCTGATGCTGGCTGAACAGAGTATCGCTTGAAACTCTTGCTCCTAGGTATTTCCTCTTTTTGTCATTTACGTTAGGGAGATGAAAAAATCTGTTCAGCAGCATCTGTGCATCACCACTGACATTTTAATTTTCAGTTAAAAGATTTTAATTAAAATCTGACATCATTTAGTGTGAAAAATGAGAGTGAATTGAAATTATACATGCAGACTGAACTAATGTCAATTTCTGTATTGGTTTCCAGAACAGCTCTATCTGATTAATCCAAGCAGTAGCAATGTATGCTGGAAGGGGCTCTGGTTGCTCCTTTTGTATAATTCTGCCATTATTCTACCAAGGTAATTATAAGAAGAGAAGTTTTGTGCTGTTTTTTCCAGCTTCTCTCTGCTGGAGTTTTTCCTCTCTTGTTCTGCCTCTATTTCCCCATCTGGATGCTGCATAATTATCCCAGCAAGACATGATTGCTCTCTGGGCTTCAAGGAGATATTTGTGTGGGAGAAAATGTCTGCTCCTGAAATGGCTCAGAATGTACCAAGCTTTTTGTGATTTTTCAGGTTGCACTTGGAAAAGACGTGGTGAAATCCCTTCACGTCTCCATCTTAGGTGTGTGTCAGTTGTGATGTGTGGTCGCACAGCTGCACACCTGCGCTCCTGCCGGTGTGCTCGTACCCATGCGTCCTGTCTCACAGCTTTATTCTCAATTCCCTGTTACTCACAATTGGAGTATAAACATGTCCAGGATGTGTATTCAAAGTACATTTATTTGACAAACACTGTCTGTCTCTCTGCACAAGCTTAAATAGAAAAACAAAAATTTTCCAGGCCTCTTAGTCCCATTCTTCCCTGTAGCATAAACACCTGCATCTCGTAGAGTTAAAAGACATTTTCTGTCTCTGAAAATTCTCGTTGAACTATGGGCAGTGTGTCATTTTCGTAGTGAGTCTGTGCATATGGACAGCTTGTGAGCCTGGTTTTACTTTTGCATTGGACCAGCTCTGCACAAAACTCTGCTGAAATAAACACTTTTCATGTCATCACTGTTCAAGTGCATGAAAAGGAAATGGCAGCGGTAATGGAGCACGTCTGCATATCTTTTCTGGTATGGCATGATCAAGAACACTCAAAAAGGAAAGAAAAGGAAAAACAATTACACTGAAACTTTTCAGTAAGAAACGAACATTTAGTGTTATCCAAACTGAACCATTTATTACATCTTGCCTAATTATTGGGGGACTTATGGTTGAAGGGACATGGTTTAGGTTAAGAGGTTTCAAATCCATTTCTCATACCTGCCCTCAAGTCACGCTTATGGTAAAAATGAAGAGGACTGACTTTCAGATATGTAGTCTAGTTTTCTGAAGATTACCCAAGCAGTCTAGCTGAAAAAACCTTCAGGAATGGTGTGCAGTGTCTTTTCTGCACTTGCAAAGAAACACCTTATTTTACTAAGACAACTGTTTGATTTATTTTTACTGCATGCTGATATATTCCTACCATGAAGATGTGATTCATAAAACATGTAGGTTTGATACAGAGTTAGAGCAATCTCTGAAACAGAGGAGTGGTTTTGTGGCTCAATACATTAGTGTGTCAGCAGTGTTCATGGTTCTGCTGCCCTCTGCTTTCTGCACGGCTGTGGGTGAGCCTCTGAGATCAGCAAAGTGCTGAAATGTCTTTCAAGTTTCATTGAATACAGTAGGTCTGTGTTTAAATATTTCATTGACTCGGCAAGAGCTGGGGATGTATCATCAGCTCTATGCTTCGTGCAACGCAAAGTAGATGAACTTTTGCTTAAGTGAATGTTACTCTGGAGTCAGATCTGTTGCTTCAGTGGTTGATGTCTAAGTACCTCTAACTCCATATACAATGATATGTGACAACTGTACTTGAGCTTTTCAGAAGTGGGATGCGAGGAAAACCTGCTTCATTTCCAGTCTTCTGTGTTCTCCTACTTGGATTTCAGAATTTGGTTGCAAGCCCTGTGTTTTCAGGAAGCAGAGAAAGAGAAAATTCTCCAAGCATAGCATTAAGGTATCCGTAAGGAGTTCTTACGGGTTTAGTTGCTTCCTTTCCACTACTTCCAATAGCCATGTTGACCCTGAAATCAAAGGAGACATTCAGACCCTTCACAAATTTATCCTTTGTAATTTAGTACTTTGGCTAATTTCTGGATGGTGTGGTTTTTCTAGTTCCATACACTTTTCTAATGTTGCATGGGAGTTTATTCTGGGGCATGTTGTTATTGATAGGAGAAAATTATGTTTTCTGTCAGTTTAGGAAGGAAACAATGGTTGGGGTTGGGTTTTGCCAGCTTGTTAACACAAAAATGGCATAACTGAAATCTCTCCGTGTGTGGTGACGCACAACGCTTGACAAATGACCGCACTTCAGTTGGAGGACTTAGACTGGTGTTCACATTTTCAGATATCAGCAAATGGTTGTAGGACAAAACATTCCTTTTTCATGAGGGCAACAATGCCATTTCAGTTTGCTGAGCTACAACAGTGTGCTTTGATCAATAGAGATCATTCAGCAATTACAGAGTATCTGATGTGCCTCTGTTTACCTAGTAGCTGAAGGATTCATTGACAGATAATTTAATTTGCTTTGGAAAATGAGTTAGAAGTGTATTCTTTTGCAAAGTACATCGTTAATTTCTTTTTGTCTCTTTATTGTATACAGAGAGTTGATTATTTTTCTTCTCTCAGTTAATAATAATCTCAGCTGAAAACACTGTCTAGGAAAAAACCCTTTAATTAATTTTGTTCATGTAGAGGCAGAAAGAGGAAAATATTTTCCATAAGCTTCAATATTGATTCAAAATTGGAAAACAGCAGAGAGAAAACCCAATGAAATTAATGAGCTATGGCGTTTACTGTCTATGGTAGTTCTAATAGATTTTTTTTTTTAATCTGCCTGTACATTGTCTGGTGCCACCACTACAGTGTTTTGTGCTGTTCTCCTGAGTACAAATATACCTTTAAAGAACCCAGACAGAAAATATGGCATAATTAAGAATGGGATTTCCATGAACCTCATACATTAACCCTGTGGGCTAGATTCTGCTTTTATTACATCCAGGTAAGTAAAGAACAAATGCTTTGTGTGAACTAAGAGAATTTAATCTGTTTCACATTAATAATAGCATTAGAGCATTCAGATTTTACTACTGCTGCCCTTGCTGAACTACAAGACCAAAGCATGTGCATACCATTCAGTATATACATTGTCCAGACTGTTTTCTATGTTTTTTGTATTTTTTGCTTTAAGTAGTGTGGTCATAGTGTTAGAAACTGTGCTGAAAAACAATGTATGCTGTATGCAATAAGTAGAGCTGTTGTGCAATTACATAAGGTAGCTCAGATGGAGGAGTCCCTGTGTTCTGCGTTTGAGAGGAGACTTAATTAAGGCAGACAAACTCTCCTGGGTACAACAAATCAGTTCTCTGGATACAGCCCTGATTATACTGCAGTTCTTTTAAATGCTTTACCAAAGTCTTCATTATAATTAAACAGATATAAAATATGTCTGCCCATCATTGCATGAAACTTTGCTTTAGGATTAAGACTGGAAATTTCATGAAGAGCTTTGAAACAGAAAGCTGACAGGCAAAGCAAATGAATTCTATATTTTTCTGAAAACTGTATAATTTTTAAATTATTGTCCTTTTTAGACAGACACATTAAGAAAATAACTAAACCTCATACTTACAGCAAAATAATTTTCCTGTGGCCACCAGCTAGAAAAAAATTATATAAAAACAGAGCTCAAAAGTTGGCCTCTCCCAAGTGTGTTGGGTTTGGAGCAGTCCAGCCCCAGGAGGAGTGCGTGTCCCCAGCTCCCTGCCAGGGCTCTTCCTTGCTCACCTTTGGTCTCTTTTCCCAAGAGTTACAAGTCCTGCAGCTAAATGGAGATGTATTCTTTTACCCTCTATTTATGTTGGAGCAACGTGTTGGGGGTGTTCATTACTCATGTGCCCACCTAAAGGAACGGATGAAAAGTAACAAGAAAAAGAAAGAGGCGGAGCTAATTGTTTTAGAACAAGAAAAAGGCTTTTCCTTAAAATCTGTCTTTTACATTGAAACTACACTGACAAACCTAAAATTTGTGTTTCCCTGATGGGAGGGATTAGCTCAAAAAATCTTGAAAAGCCAGAGCGCTGATGTTTAAAAAGGACTTGAGAAGATGTTGGATGAACAAATGCACAGGAACACCTCTTTTATGCTGAACAGGATATTAACAAATGAACAGTGTGACCATGGGGACCTAATGTGTGTGTAAGTGTTTGCAAGATTAAAGCTATAAATTAGTCACACAGTCATTGCAAATCATAATCTATTTTAAAGGGCCCATTGAATGGACTGTGAATTCCGAGATGATTTTTTTTTTTTCTGTGGAAAAGTGGTTCCTAATGGTTAGTGGCATTTTCCTGTTAATACCTTTCCTTCAGTTTTTTTAATGCTTCTTGTAAGTAACTTCCATCCTTGTAATGACTCTGAAGTAACTTAGAAAGTGTTGTGTTTGCTCGGCAGGCATGGCTTTTGCTTAATTCTCTGTAGCATAATTATAAGTCTTACATTTTGTCCCATCTTTTGAGCCATAGCTCACTTATGCCACCATTTGTGCACACTTGCAAAATTAAATATTGCCAGTATTTAACGGATGTCTTTTAGTCTTTTTTTTTTCTGGGGGACTGTGCCTCTCCGTGTTAATGGCATCTGGGCGAGGTGATAAGGGAAACTTGTGGTTTAGCAACGGTGCCTGTGGCTTTCTGTCCTCAAGAAGGCAGGTACAAAACTTGAACCTTACAAAACAAAAAGCTTCCCCAAACCACTGGCCCAGCTGCACCTGTCCCTGCCCTTACACACCCCTTTTTCTGCCATGCATGTCACCCCCCAGGCAAGGGGAAGGATAGAGACTCTGGCAGAGACTGCCTTGTCTCTGAAGGTACTGAGTTTTCTCCTTCAGAGACTTTTTTAAGTCTTATGAAAATCATGAGTTCAAATGCAGAGCAGGTGGTGTTTCATAAGGGGTCTTCCTGGGGTCATGATCAGAACTAGAAGCCGGGGGTTTCCACTTTTCTAGTTGCAAACCTAACAGTTTTCTTCTGGCTCAACATTTTCTAAATGCTGAAAATGTATAAAACCATTGGAGATTTGAGGTGTTATTCTTTTTCTCATAAAATACTATGTTGCAGTTATACTATAATTGTCCTGCGGTTAGGTTATTTTTTGATTCTTTTAATACTCCTATTGCCACTAGTAATGTTTAAATGTTAGCTGGATGGAAGCAATTACACCAGGTTGGTGATATATTTAAACCATAAAAATGTATGTGCTGTGTGAAATCCAAGAGACCGTAATACTCAGGCATACCGCTAATTTACTTGTGAGAAAAAGGAATTATAATTATTTAGCAAAATGTATGACCAGAACAAAATTACATTACAATTGCAGTCCTGTATTTATTTTAAAAACCCAAAACAACCAATTTTTCTCTCCTTAAGACTTGAGCTCTAGGAAGTAGGAGAGCTCTGCCCTTGAAGATGGATAGTTTTGAAGAAATGTGATAAAAATTGTAGCACGTGAGCATAGCAAATCAGTTATTCTTTAAATAAATTGGATGTTTATACTGCAGTTTGCTGTGAAGGCTTATGAAAGCACTTGTAACCTGCATCATTTACTCCTGATTTTAATGAGTAATGCAAACATTCAGCGTCTGCATTGGTAAAAATTTGGAATACACCTACTTATTAGATTCACATAGTATGATTCAATGAGGCTACCACAGCTCTCTCTGGAGTACTTATTTCCTTTGTATTAATGGGGAAATATGTGTTTTGCTTTTCAGGGAGATGTTTAATTTATTATACTGTCGCTAAGTAGACCACTGAAATCATTGTGTCACTTTTATGTTGGTTTTAGCCCTGGCAGCTCCTTGACTAGTGCAGGACCATGTTTCCTGGCTTGAAGCAGTCTGTTCTTATATCAGCAAGCATAATTTATACCTAGCTTTTCCGCCTAAGGATGTTGAAAGCAAATATATAGTGTGCACTGTGCACATAGTTGTGAAGCTAAAAACTGAGAGTAAAATACATACAGTCATGCCTCGATACCAATATCTGTGCTTTGTAGAGGAGCGATCAGAAAGTTTTCCCCAAACCTGTTTTTTTCATGAAGCTCATTGACAAGAGATAGTAAAGCACAAACAGGACAACCCAAGTCCATCAGCATGCCATGTGTGCGCGGACGTGCCCGCACACCTACCCCGTGCTAGGGCTGTCACAGGGATCTGTCTGGGGGCTCCCATGGAGGTGGTACCTGTACGCCTGCGGAGAGCCTGCACACCAGCTGTACAAACTCATACACCTCAAGGACGCTTTCCTAAATTGATAAACAATTTCCTTGGAGGAACTAATGCATTTGTCAGGTATGCTGAACGTTGCTTTTCTCAATCAGAGACAGCTGCGGCCTTTAGACAGCACACTTGGGGCAAAATTTCACCCAAGTGAATTCTAGACCAGCTGAAACAAGGCTGCTAGCTTGCCCAATAATTCATATTTGGCTTTATGTATTCTACCTCAACCTGTTTAATAATTCAGTTATGAATGACAATCAGAATTTTAAAAAAATATTGCCATTAAAACAATTTTATTACCTTATTCTATTTTTTTTTTTTTTGAACTTCATTGCCAAGTTTAAGGATTGGGGTTGATCTGAATCAGCAAAAATGTGATTAATGAAGAAATAATTTAAGTTGATTAAAAAGGACTTAAAATAATGTGATTAGACTGTGGAGATTTGGGTGGCTTATTGGATTACACATTTGATTCCTTGAGGATTGCTGTAAGATTCAGAATTAAATTAAATTTGTCATCCTGTTTTGGGCCCCTGTGCTTCGTAATCTCCAGTGCCATGATACCAAACAGTATGGTCACATTCAACAGTTGTCTTTGGAAAAATATGGGATTGAATTTTTGGGCTAGTACCTAAATAACTGAGCCAGAAGATACCACTGGAATCTGGTCTGCTTTCCATTGTATAGGACTCAATTGAAATCATGTTTGTTCTCATGTGTCATCCAGTTGGAAGGAGTCTGGTGCTGATGAATGCCTTTTGAGTGACAGAGATTCTCCTGCTGTCCTTGGGAATTGTGACCTTCCTCAGCTGTCCTCATTGTGGATTTTGGGGTGGTTTTCATGTTGGATTTTGGTTTTATGGGGGTTTTTTTAAGTTTTCCTCTGAATGTATCAACTTCTTGGTGTTTAAAGGATCTATCCCATGATGATGCTGATCTTTATGTAATCATCTATAATCTGTGACAATGTCAGTCTGCATCTTGAGTTTCTACAGGGTCAATAAGGAAACTTAATTTGAAGGACTTCTTAAAACACATTGATTCATTATTTAATCAAACTACTGAGTTGAAACCATTACATTCTGAATAAAAGTGCCCAGATACGCCTTTATTTTAGGGCATAAGAAACATCCTTTAAAGTTACTCCTTATATTGATTTGGCCATCTGCAATTGCTTGTGACCAGAAATAGACCTTTTGAACTAAAATAATCTGGAATCTCTTGCTTGAATGGGTTTTCCAATTCTTGTGGCTTTTCTGAGCTCTCTCCTGTTTTCAAGGTAATTTCTAAACTGAGGGTATCGCATGATAGACAAATACAAAGATACTAGAAATTCTCTATCCCTAGCAGATATTGTGTTTACACCAAGTATATCATTGCAATCTTTTGTTGCATTCTGTGCTGATCATCTGTGACAACAAAGTTGAAGTGTTTTTCCAAAATTATTGTTTCCTGGATCACAGTCCTGTAAATAAGGCCTGCCCCTTGTGTTTCTAGATTTATGACCTCACATTTTGATCTTTATTGGAACATGTTTTTTTTAATGCATTGCTTGTCAAGCAGTCTTTTGACTTTTGAACACTGAGCCATATTCTTTGTTGTTCATAGCTGTTCAAATCTTGGCTTTGTATCAGTCACCAGACTCTGTGTATCAATGTTATGCTTTTTTCCAGGTCACTCTAAAAATGCCAAATAGCATTGGACTAAGAACGAGTCCCTGCAGAATCCCATTTGAAGCACATCTACATGATAAGTGCTTCACATTTACTGTTGTGTTTGAGACACATCATTTATCTCATGTTTGATCCATTTAATGTCTTCTGAGTTTATTTTTATTGCTATATCTTCTTAATCAAAATGTCATTCAGTACCAAGTCAAATGCATTGCAGAAACCATAATATATCACACAGTCTAAGTATACTAGAATGACTTTATTATGTGTATCAACTAAAATTTTGATCTCATAAAAAGATATATCAGGTTATTCTGACAAGCTCTGTTTTCCATCATGTTGGAAATAGTTAATGCTAATCATCTTTTTATTCTTCCTTAATCAAATCATTTTTCAGCTCCTCCATTAGTTTGACAATGAAAAATATCGACTCAAAGATATGCTGGAAATCCAGCATTCAGAGGTGTAATGAAGGGGAGTGCCAGTGTGGCAAGTTTTTCCTTAGCCAGGTCGTCTTAAACTTATTTGGCTTTTCCTCCTGAGTTACTACTAGAATTTCCTTATTGTCATGTAGTGAATAACTGCTCTTTTGTACTATTAACAACACCAGTGTTCCCGCTCAGTGATGGACTACTGGTAGGATTCAGCCTCTTCCTAATATTTTCAAATGAACTGTCTGGACCTTCTCTGCTATAATTGCCACCTATCACCAAACCCTTCTCCTGCTTGATCAACTCCTCTGGTTGCTGTTTTCTCCTTTGTATGTTTTCTTCCTTTACTAATTTCCTAATTTTCCTTATTTTACTTTGTAACCCACATGAACAACTTATCTTATTTTCAGTATTTAATGTATTGCTTTCCTGTAGCTGTTTTTCTTTCCTGTTTAAGAGACATTTTTAACCAGCATAACCTCCTTTCTGGCTTATCTGTCTCCAGTAGTGTTTTCCATAATTGACTGAAGAAAGTTTAGATGATTTACCTACAGGTCATCCTCTTTTTTCAGGTTTTGAGGAGGACTTCCTAAAGATGCAATGGAGGCATCTTTAAAATAAATTAAAAAAAAATCTTTTGAGTTCAGCTAGGTTAGATTCTTGCAATTCCCTCCCAGTGAAAGTCCTTAATTTTACTTTTTTGTTGTGGTTCCTTCCCCCTTTTTTCCCCCAAACAAGGGTTGCAGGGAAGGTCTTGCTGTGGTTTAATGACAGTGTCTGAATAACTAATTTCTTCAAAATACTTAAAGCATAGGTTTCTTTGAAGAGATGCAGAAATAAACAAATAGTTGCAAGTAAAAGCCTGCGGGAAGGTGTGTGCATAGCGTGTAGTGTTGGGATTTTTGCATTGCGTTACCTAGTGCATGATGCTGTTCTCCCAGGTGCCTGGGTGACGTGGAAATAAAAAGCCTGTCTTCTGTAGTTTCAAAGGCTTCAAGCCCTATAGATTCTTGGGCAACCTGTGCAATCACACCAGGACTGGGGCACTACAAGGACGATGACCACAGAAGCGTGCACAGCAATCTGTGGCGTCCCTGCTCGCCGGACCGTCGGTGAAGACCCTGCAGCTGGGTCAGGTATCTCTGTGTTAGCTTGCAGGTGTAGGGGTGAGTGCACCCGCCCCCGTGCTAATGTATGGAGCAGCTTCTAAATCTTATTTCAACTAGGGGCAGTAGGAAGTTGTGTTTTGGAAGGACATTGTGGCAGTGTCCTCTGCGCTCGCTGCGGAGCTGTCATATCTCACTAGCAAAATAGATAAACAGTAATGCTGTGCTGAGATGTGCAGATATTGCAGTGCTCGTTTTCCTGCTTCCTGGGCCACAGCAGCCCTATGTCAGGATAATGCTGCAGCTCTCAGTGAGCCTGCAGAGTGTTTGATAGCAATATTTGAGTCCTCCTGGTCACGGTGCTCAGAGTAACTTCAAGTAGTAACTTCAGTGTGGTACCATGCCAGAAAATAAACCCTTCTTCCATTGCGTGACTTTCGTTTCCAAAAAGTGTTTCCAGATAGAACCTTTATGTGCTGCCGCTTTTTTCTTTTGCTCTCATTTGTCATTTAAACAGCAAAGGTAATTTTTCTTCAAGGTAAAATTGAATAAATTTGGCAATGCTAGTGATTTAAAAAATGAAGGAAAGAAGATAAAAAAAGCAAATGCACAACAGAGCATTCCTTGAAGAGCAAATCATTTTGGTTCAGATGTTTTTCTTAAAGATCTCCTCCAGATGTTCTTCTCTCTCTCTACATCGTACAGTCCAGTATTTTAAAGGAATTTTAGTAATGGAGGGAAAGAAGAAAGCAGACAAGCCATTGTAATCTTGCCTCCTGTTGAACTTTTGGGGACTACTCAGCATCCCAGAATAGTTAAGCTATTGTCTTCACTCTGCTTTTGTGCCCTCAGGATGCTTATTTTGCAGAGTGACATTTCCTTCCCCTTTGATCAGAAGCTCACTGCAAAATCATTATTATAGGTCTTGATGATAGTCCCCTACTCATCCCTGATGTCCAGGTAATCCTGGGGAGTTCAGAAAATCCCACTGTAAATGCTGATATTACTGTTCCCCGTGATACTTTTCCTTCTCCTGCACCTGAGATCCCTTAGTCATTGCTTTCTCATGAATGATGACTGTGTTTAGGCTTCTGCGTGGAGCCTGAGCTCAAGTTAAACTTCTGGTTAGTGACAACTAGCTGGATTTCAGACATGCCGGCATGACTATTTCGGTATTTGGAAAATTGTTGGACACTGCATTCTGAAGCTATTTCTCATATATCTGTCAATGTTGTATTTTTGGTCTGCCTTAAATTTTCTGTTTATTCCATTACATGTGTATCCCAGCTTTTAAGAGTGCGTGTGTTAGACTTCAGATCCGATCTTTATTCCACATGCGCTCAAATCCCAGAATTAGCAGGAACTTTGCCTTGAAGAGGCTAACAAGGTCGATCCCGCAGCATTAACATCTGCTCTCACAATCTGTTGAGCTGTGCGGCTAGCCCAAGTGCCACTGGCAGCGTCCCTTCGGCCGCCTACACCAGCGATGAGGTTGTTTGGTTGTTCAGCCCCTGTGCAAAGGTAGCTGCTCTGTGCCAAGTGTTGTCAGCATGGATGGGTTTTGAGTAGGTAACCTTATCTTTGTTGTCCTGTGAGTTGTCACAGTGGATATCTGATACTTACATCCTCCAAGCCGTGCCAAGAAAGACTAGAGGGAGTTCAGCTCATTAATTTGTTGCAATAGCAGAGGCTGTGAGGACAACGGATAAAATCTGCAAAATGGGCAATCCCGGGATGCTCTCTGAGGATGGCCAGAACATGGCTGAGATTCACAGAAGAAATCTTTGTGTCCTAGTAATGAATACCAGTTTCCAATGATTACTGCTACCTGTAGTAATCACGTACTGGTACTGTGGGTTCAAACTCTGAGTCATGTCTCTGATCAAATGGACTAAGCCTCACATGCACATGACATCTGGTTGCAGCCCTGGACCCAACACTGGCTTTCTGTGTTTTCTTGGATACTTTATATAAACCTTCCCTGCTCTGACTTACTTCGTTATAGAAAAATTACGCCATCATTTGTCATCCTGCTACATGGTTCTTTGAGTGCCACTAGGGACTCACCGACTTCTTACTTAATGTTTAAAGGTACATTCTTCCACCACAAGTGCTGTAAAGCTTTAGGATTTCCAGGGACTGGGATTCTGTCTGTGTATAACTGGAATATCTAGAAGCATCCCAAAAAACCTCACCCTGTAGAGCTGATTTGTTTCTCCTGGGAGAAAAAAAATAAATCAGGTAATCAGTTAGACAATTAAGTGGACCATCTGGAGTTTCTAGAGCAGATAGCTTTTAGGATGAACCGTTTATTGCAATCTATTTGTGAGGACAGACTAAGCTGTCTGTTATTGATTTCCTAGTGTTAGGTTCATGGGAAATGGCAAAGATCAGAATAAAGCATCTCTTTTAGCAACGGTGATAGTCACTGGTGAAAACATGAATTGGTTTTTGGGGAAATGGTCTTTAACCACACTTAACAAGTTTAGCTCTTAGCATCATTACTGAATTTCACATCCTTTCACAGGAGCCCTGCAGCTTTTTAAGGGCTGTTGATGACTTTGGGTAAGTGATGCTTTTTGCCCTTCTCATCCTCCTTAGCAGAATCCTGGAAAGGTGGTCAATGCTTTAGAAGCCCTTCAGGTAACTTAATTTCAGACAAATAATAACTCACGAGCTTGACTCCCATGTGCAGGGTTGTTATGTAGCTCTTATTACTGCCCTGTTTCTTAACTTCAGCTCAATTTATTTCCTGTAGTTTTGACAAAGGGGTTGGGATGAGGTGGAGAGCATGTTTAGTCATATTTTTTTAATTCCCCATATTTATTTCTGTTAGCTCTTTGATTAGAACAGCAGAAGACTGAGTGGTCAAAGGTCAGGGTGGATGGGGTGGAGTTTTCCCACAATTGCTGATGGCTTACTGATCCCGCTGTTTACATATCCAGTCCTTCTGACAAGGATGACGTGTTCAACAGGAGAGCTCCTATTTTGGGAGCGTGCTTAGGCTGGAGATATGAATCCCTCCTTTAGAATCCTTTAGAAAACAGTTGTTTGTGATGTTAAAGTGCAGTCAGGCCAGCACTCAGGTATGTCTCCTTGGTGTTGACTGATTTCAGAGCAGCTGTGTGTATGTTGAGAGCTAAGCATGTGTCGAAGTGGTCTTGTGGTTGATGTCCTGAGGTATTTTTGCATGATGGGTATTATGCAGGCTCGGGAGCAGGAGATGGAGTCAGCCCCTTAGGTCACCTTATAGGGGATGTCCAAAGAACCCAAAGGAGACCACAGTTTGAGTCACTTTGAAAGAAGTGTCTTGCCTTGGAAAGCACGAAGTTTCCCATATAAATAGGGATTTTCTTTTTGTCCCTGTACATTGTGTGCGAACTGGTTGTATTTGTTTCCAGTAACAGTGTTTTGTTTAGAGCTAGGTTATCGCTAGTAGAGAAGATCTTAGGGTGGAAAATCTACAAGTTAGTTGCTTGTTTTCACACTGATGTAGATTTATATTTTTGGCAAACATAGTCCTTTCCTTCTTTCACTGCCACAGTAAATTCGGTGTCGTCAGTACAAGTGACTGAGGATAAAGGGCAGTCAGTCCTGGGCCAGTTAACTGTGCTAACATCAATTTTGATTGACTTAGCATCTTGGAGAAAGACTTTCCACCTCCAAGATTCAGGTGTACATCTGTGCTTTGGTTAATGAAGGGGAACAAATACTCTTGTGTGGGTGAATACCATAGAGAGTTTTTCTGATAATTTGCAGTGTGAATGTTTTTGGCAGGTAGCACAAGAGAGCAGGTTTGCTGTTTATTCACATAAGATGTTGGCAGCTTTTAACTTGCCAGGTGGCTGTACTTATTACTGTTCATAGTCTCCAGTGAAAGGTAGAACAGAGCAGGAATTTAGCCACTGGAGACACTGCAGCACAGAAGTATTCTTAGCTGGATGCCTTGTCTTAGAAGAGCAGTGTGTCAAAATTGGGTTAAGGTAGAGACTTAAAGCCAATAGCTAAACTCGAGTTAGGAACCTGATTCTGTAGGCTCAGTTGAACTAAGCTCAGCATAAAATCAGTGGGGAGGAAAAGTGTGTTTAAATCACCTTCTCTAGGCTCTGAGTGGAGCCCAGTGGAGGGAGGACACTTCCTGAAGAAAACACTCCTCTGCTCTCCAGTGTGATCCCTTGGACCTGGAGGTGTGTGGTCTGGCTAAACGCTGGTGTCAGGATCTGGAGATGTTTGTTAAGCAATGTGAATGTGGCGGGGAAAAGGCTGGTGCCTGACTTGTCAGGCTGAGAAGACGGCATTTGAGCTTGCAGAAACACATTTTGAGTTTTTGCAACATTAGAATAAAAAACTTCTTGAAAATTATGACTGAAACCTGTCTCATTAAATCAAAATTAGCAGCTCTGGGTATGTTCCTATTCTGTAGAGACCAAGAGGGGAATAGTTGATGCAGTAATAAGCTCAGTCAACAATTGCTGTTTTGCAGGGTTTGAGTGTATTATACAGTAGATCAGGGAGTTTGTTAATATCAGTTAAAGGAATCCTATCAATGTCAATAATACTCTTATCTTGTTAATTTTAGACAATCAGTCTGTGGATTAGACTTGGAATTCTGTTCAATTGATTAAAAGATATGGGAAAGTCCTACTTGGAGATGAAGAACTGCAGTTATGGAATTCTGATGTTCCTTACATACCACTAAGTACGAAAACAGAAGTATCCATCCAAAAAAAAAAAAAAGCAGGGAAAGAGGACACAGAGGATAATATAATTCCCTCCAAATCCCCGAGAGGTTAAGAGTGAATGATAAAAGGCAACTTTTGTTGATTCTCTGTGAGGTCAGTTGGGTTTTTTCCCACCTTAATACCCAAAAAATAGCTGATTAGTCCCATGGCTTATTTTCATCAAAAAGCACAGGTATCTCAGAACTAAAAATAAATTATTTTTATTTTTCTGCAGAAAAAAAAATAGTCACATAACAATTCCTGCCTCTCTAGCAAAGATAAAATGGCAGACCTGTAGCTAAATCAATTGTGCTGCTCTGATGAGTTTTCCAGGTCTGGCCCTGAGGAACCACTCTTCTTCAAGGAATGAATCACTGCAAATTCAAAGGCCATAAATACATCTTCCTATATGAGAAAAATAATCTTAATTAATCATAAATCTTAAATCGAAATGTTGCTCCTGTAATCCTAAAGAAATAAGAAATAAAAGGCTGTTCTACAAGCCGCAGGGTAATCAGCTGCATTCGTTTGTATTCATTACCATCTATTGTTTGAAGACTTTCATGGCCATAGCTGTATATTAAAATGCAGCATGTTAATGCAGGAACAGAATATTTTATCAGAAAACTGTAGTTAAAAAAGTAGCTGACCCAAGGCACTCGCTTCATTGACTTTCTTCCTATTTTTTTAAGACCAATTCTCCTCATAAGCACTACAATAAATTACTAGAGTAACTCTTCTTATCAGTAGGAGTTACTGTATCAGTTCAATGAGAAATCTTTAGCATAAGAGGTTTAGAGGTTTTGATTTTGTTCACAGCCTTTAAATCCAGTTGTTATGGGGCTGGGGTTTTGGAAACATTTCATTTATTACTGAATGAAGTGAGTGAATGACAACAGCTATTTTGTAGAAGCATTTATACTGACTAATTTTCTGAAAGTATCTATTCAAACATGCAAACAATGAGTGGAGATGTTCCTACAAGCACCAAGACTGATGGGAGAGCTACATGGGGTCCTGCTTGGGCACAGACAGTGCGGAGCAGCAGAAAGACAGCGATGGGTGGAAGGAGGGCACTGGTAGAGCAGGACTTGCATTTAGGGTTTGTAGGGCGGTATGACTTGTGAAAGGGTGAGTGACCCAACAGACAAATGGGAGCTGTAGGAAACCACCTCCTGGGGTGGGGAAGGGTGGTCCAGGCTGCAAAGGGTTTGGGAGGCAGGGGTTCTGGTGTCTCAAAGCAGGTCCTCAGGGCTGTCGGGAAGCTGGTTCCTGGTGCACCTCTCATGGCTGGGCCTGAGGGCAGCGTGGTGGAGGGCTGTGTGCTTGTACTGGCATCAACATTTCCTTGTCTTGGGACTCCTCTTCTACTTGAAATCCAGGCAGCAAAAGTCCCTTCAACAGCAGAAGGCAGAGAACTGGGAAAGTATTGCTGATGGCTAGGGAAATAGGAGGGAAAGGAATCTTAACAAGTGTTTCTCTGTTAATTACAGCCTTGAATGATGTTTTAAAAATATTTTTGGTAGCTGTTGGATAGTTTATTTACTAATTGAGTAGGTGGAAATCATGCAGAGAAAAAAGAATGATTTGCAATTTGTAATTATCGTGAAATGTTTTGAATTTATAATATGTGTGAAAAGATTTAAATTTAGTTGCTGTACTAAAATTACAGAAAGCTTTGCAGGCAGCTGGGTTTACATCCAGCAACAATTAGGTAGCTGATACTGAAAAGAGAGTCACATGTGTCTGGCTAAATATTTTCTCAAGAGGAGTTAAAATATATGTCCTAAAGAAAAAGGCTTTGGGTGTCTTGCCTGGTTGTCCATTTTCCCACAGTGTTTTGTGGTCTTGGTACACAGAAATGACCAGAGTAGCTATTTTTCAAAGCAAATTGGGAGACAAGAGAGTGTGAAGTAGGTTAGGGCTGAGCAGAGGGGTACGTGGGGCTCCCACAAGAGCAGCCATGAAAGCCACGCAGTTGTGCATGCAGCAGAGGTGGGCTTCTCAGCCTGGTGAGAATGTCCTTGGCAAAGGACGCTAAAACATACAAATAAGGAATCCTAGACTCTCTTGGGTGTTTTTGTTTTAGTTTTGCTTGAGGTGTCTGAGGTTGCAGAATAGAGGCAAAATTGAGGCAGGATGTTAATCTGTCGAGCACAGAGCTGTCACATGTGCATGCTGGCTCGTCCCGGGCTTTAGTCCCAGCACTGCTTTGGAGGCTTCTTCCCCTTCTCCTCCCACATAGGCCAAGACTCTTTTTCTCATGCCTTTTTATTCCAAAGTTCCTTTTTTATTCATTATATCATTTAAATCCTGGTGAGATCCACCCCACTTCTGGTTATGCAGATCTTAAGCACGTGCTGGACCTTCCCTCTTCCCATCTATTTCTGTTTTGAAGATGTACGCGACACAACTGGATACCACCTCCTCGCAGCTGTAAGTGTATTGCTGAGATCTGGAAGGCAGTTTAATAGCTGCAAATGTCACTCATGAAAACTTGGTATCTCTAATGCTGAAATAAATCAAGGCACTGTAGAGCTCAGTATAATTTATAGCTCAGTAGGGAACTGAATTGTGGGAAGGAATAATATGTTGTGTTTTGAGGTTCAGAAAAACATGAATTATCTTTACATAAACATATCTTCTCTATTATTTATGCACTTGTGGAATGGCCAAAGAAAACTTACTCATTTTTTTAAATGTAATTATTCCACAGGATCCTTTGAACCAAAAATGTGGAAGAAAGAAGACAGTGTCCTTCAGCAGCATGCCGTCAGAGAAGAAAATAAGCAGTGCCAGTGACTGTATCAGCTTTATGCAGGCTGGGTGTGAATTGAAGAAAGTTCGTCCAAATTCCCGGATTTATAACCGTTTTTTTACTCTGGATCCTGACCTGCAGGCTCTTCGTTGGGAGCCTTCCAAGAAGGACCTTGAGAAAGCCAAGCTTGATATTTCTGCTATAAAAGAAATCAGACTAGGGAAGAACACAGAAACATTCAGGAATAATGGTCTTGCAGACCAGATTTCTGAGGACTGCGCGCTGTCGGTAATTCATGGTGAGAACTACGAGTCCCTTGACTTGGTTGCCAATTCAGCTGATGTGGCCAATATTTGGGTATCAGGATTAAGGTACTTGGTTTCTCGTAGCAAACAACCCTTAGATTTGATGGAAAGCAGCTATAATACCCCACGGTTTGCATGGCTAAAAGCTGTATTCGAAGCAGCAGATGTTGATGGTAATGGCATAATGTTAGAAGATACAGCTGTGGAGCTAATAAAGAAACTCAACCCCACCTTAAAGGAATCAAAGATTAGATTAAAATTTAAGGAGATCCAGAAGAGTAAAGAGAAACTGACAACACGAGTAACAAAAGAAGAATTTTGTGAAGCATTCAGTGAACTTTGCACGAGACCTGAAGTTTATTTCTTGCTTGTGCAGATATCTAAAAATAAAGAGTATCTAGATGCCAATGACCTCATGCTGTTTTTAGAGGCTGAGCAAGGAGTGACCCACATAACAGAAGAAATGTGTCTAGATATTATACGCAGGTATGAGCTTTCTCAAGAAGGGCGGTTGAAAGGTTTTCTTGCAATTGATGGGTTTACTCAATACTTGTTGTCCCCAGAATGTGATATTTTTGACCCAGAGCACAAAAAAATTGTCCAAGACATGACACAGCCTTTGTCCCATTACTACATCAACGCATCCCACAATACATATCTAATAGAAGACCAGCTCAGAGGACCAGCTGATATCAATGGTTATGTCAGAGCTTTAAAGATGAGCTGTCGGAGTATTGAGCTAGACGTCTGTGATGGGCCAGATAATGAACCCATTATTTGTAACCGTAACAACATGACATCGCCCCTTGCCTTTCGAAATGTTATTGAGGTAATAAACAAACTGGCCTTCTTTGCCTCAGAATACCCCCTTATTCTCTGCTTGGGGAACCACTGCTCGGTACAACAGCAGAAGGTAGTGGTACAACACATGAAAAGGATCTTTGGAAACAAACTCTACACAGAGACACCTTTATCCTCGGAAGTCTACCTCCCATCGCCCGAGAAACTGAAAATGAAGATCATTGTGAAGGGGAAGAAGTTGCCCTGTGACCAGGATATATTAGAAGGAGAAGTCACAGATGAAGATGAAGAGGCTGAAATATCCCGGAGACTGTCAGAGGACTTCTCAAGGGAACCAAAGCTGATTTGGCTCTGCAGGGAATTGTCCGACTTGGTGTCCTTATGCAAATCTATCCGATACAAAGACTTTGAGACATCCATGAAAGCTCAAAATTATTGGGAAATGTGCTCCTTCAGTGAGGCAGAAGCCAGTCGGATTGCAAATGAATATCCTGAAGATTTTGTCAACTACAACAAAAAATTTCTGTCCAGGGTATACCCGAGTGCTATGAGGATAGACTCCAGTAACTTAAATCCTCAAGATTTTTGGAATTGTGGTTGCCAGATAGTGGCAATGAACTATCAGACCCCGGGGCCCATGATGGACCTACACACTGGCTGGTTTCTACAGAACGGGGGATGTGGGTATGTTCTCAGGCCTTCAGTGATGCGCGATGAAGTGTCTTACTTCAGCGCAAATACTAAGGGCATTGTTCCAGGGGTTTCTCCCCAAGTCCTCCATGTCAAAATAATCAGTGGTCAGAACTTTCCAAAGCCCAAGGGTGCGTGTGCAAAAGGGGATGTCATAGACCCCTACGTCTGCATAGAAATACACGGGATTCCTGCAGACTGCACCGAACAAAGAACTAAAACTGTTCAGCAAAACAGTGATAACCCAATTTTTGATGAAAGCTTTGAGTTCCAGATCAACCTACCAGAGCTGGCCATGATCCGTTTTGTTGTTTTGGATGATGACTACATTGGGGATGAGTTCATAGGGCAGTATACCATCCCACTGGAGTGCTTACAGCCTGGATACAGGCACATACCGCTGCGGTCTTTTGTTGGTGATATTATGGAGCACGTCACCCTCTTTGTTCACATTGCAATAACCAACCGAAGTGGAGGCGGGAAGGCCCAAAAGCGCAGCCTCTCAGTGAGGATAGGAAAGAAAGCGAGGGAGTACACCATGCTGAGGAACACTGGTCTCAAGACTATAGATGACATCTTTAAGCTGGCAGTGCATCCGCTACGAGAGGCTACTGACATGAGAGAAAATATGCAGGTATAACACTGTCATTGTGTGCATTTCTGTGTCCTCCATGGGGAAGTGAAGGTCCTGGTGTGAGCTGCTGGTGGGGCAAACTTGTTGAAGGTGGTGAAGCTTCAGACCCACCACTGTTGTCAGCCTTTAGCTGGACATTTAGCTGGTAGCTACAGGTGTTAACTGACAAGCAAACGGGGGATTAGGCAGAAATGTTTTAGAAATTAGTATGCCCTCTCCAAACACTTGCTTGACTGGTTGTATTTGTCTGAGAAAGCGGAACTGAGGGTACATTTGTGTCCCCAGGCCTCAGGTCTCAAAAACTTCATTTCCTTGCCAGTCCTGGAAACGTCAGCAAGCTTTTGTTTTGGTAACTGAATGAGGGTTATGCTCTTTATTTTCTTTGTCTGGTTGAGTGCAAGGAACAGTCAGTGGATGTGTCATTAAGGTCTTGTCTACACCAGAGAAACCTACTGTGCAAAGAGCAGCAGGTTTCCCTGAGCGTGTGTTGCCACCGTTTGCCCAAGGGCTGCAGGTGTTCAGGGTAGGCACTGAATGCCACTTGGGTTGCAGTTTCCTCCCTGATAAATAGCTGTGTTGTCTGGGCTGGCTGAGCGCCAGCACAGGCACCAGTGTGCTGTGTCTTGGCTCAGGCGCTCTCCTGGCACTGCGTCTGCCTGACCATACTGCTCCGAGAGCAACCGGAGCCCGCTGTGGCCGCGGGCGTTGGGGCCCAGGTGCACAGCACCGTCACAACTGCCCGCGTTAGACCTTCATGGTTGGCAGGAGGTGAAGTGGCAGCAAGGCCACGCGAGAACCAGCCTGCTCGGTGCTCTCCTCCCTGGGTTCAGTAAGGGACAGCTCAATTTGGAGGTCCAGGCACTGCCTAGAAACAAAACTGAGTAGCATTAAACAATGAGTTTTCTTTAATAAATAGCTGAAATCAGACATAACTATCTCCTTGGTAAAAATACAGAAACAATACATTTTTCTTTCTTGAAAACAGGAGAAAAACACGCAGTGCTTCATTGACCCTGCTCTTCTGGACAGAGTCTAAAGCAAATTAAATGCTGGCAGCTGGAAAGGTTTACAAAATGACATAAGTTTTAAATCACTCCCAAAGGAGTAGTCTAAGCATATTTTTAAGAATGGGAAACTCTTCCCAGCCTTTCCTTTCCTGCAGGTCTTGGAAGTAGCTACTTTGAACTGCTGACTCCACCTTCTGTCTAGGTCAGGCTTGTGTGTGTGAACTCTGTAAAAGAAAATGCTCTGAACCTGACTCTGAAAGAGCATTAATGTGCCTTCCAAAAGAAATTTCAGTACAAGATCTTGTTGTTGGGAATGCTTCACAAAGACAGTCGTTAGATTTAACTGTGTGCTAATGTATTTGATGAGTGAGAAAATCCTCTATTAATTATCCAGGCACTTTCTGATCCCTGTTTTTTCAGCAAGATGTTGTGGGGGAACATGTGCAAGGTATGAGTTGTTATAATACTTTCTTACTTTGGTTTTGTGCGCCTTGGTCACTCGTATGACTCAAGAAGCTAAATGATGAGGGCATGTTAGCTATAGCTCCACTGACTTGATAAATAAATAAATCCTGGCATGTTAGTTTGGTTTGACCTGTATATCCAGTATTGATTTTCTTACATGTGACCTATGAAGAGGAAAGAGTGTTTGTGTTTCTTTATGATGTGGTAATACAAGGCTCAAAACAAAGTGTTTTTCTCCTGCTTGACTTTCCCATGGGAAATACAAGGTCTGTCAAACTTGTTCTTGCTGGAGGATGATAATGATGGGAGAATGAGGCAATTACAGCATCAAAAGCAATTGGAGTCTGAACAGTTGGGAAGAGAAATAGCATTTTAGGCTGATGGTTTAATATGCTGGGGACAAGAGCATGTCCCTGTTGGGTCTGGATTTGCAATGCAAAGTAGCTGCAGAGCTGGCAGCTGGAATACCTGGACCTGGGGAAAAGCTGGAGCTGGCAGTAGGCTTGGGGAGCTGAGAATGGGGCTGGCCAGGAATTCTGTGTGCTGGCACCCCAGGGTCTCGGAGGGGCCAGGGACAGCAGGCAGTGGGGTGCAATGGCCCAGCATCAGGGGGCAGAAGCCAGCAGGCACTGATGAGGTACTGGCAGGCAGGGGGACTGAGTGGCAAGCAGCAACATGTCCTTGAGTGTTTCTTTTCCTTCCCCCAGAACGCCATGGTGTCTGTCAAGGAGCTGTGTGGGCTGCCACCCATTGCAAGCCTGAAGCAGTGCATCCTGACCCTGTCCTCACGGCTTGTGGGCAGCGACAACGCACCCTCTGTTACTCTCTGCATGAAGGACGCGTTCCCTTACCTAGAGCCTGTGGGGACCATGCCTGACGTGCAGAAAAAGGTCCTGGCGGCGTACGACCTGGTAGGTGCTTACCACTGCTACCTCTGCCTTTCCTCAGCTTTGTGAACATGGCAGGTGATGCTAGCATTCATGCACCCAAACTTTTCAGATAAATGAATGAGGCTCTTCAAATGACTTAAGCTATGCAAAATTGTCCTTTAATCTCCAAAATTGCCACACTAAGCTTTTGTTGTTTTGTTTTGTTTTAAACGTGGTTGTGGCTAGCACAGGTTGGCACTTGAGGAGGGACTTTGTAAACAAAGATAGCAGCAATTCAGCGTGTACTCGTGGCTGTTAGTTGTTGTCCTTGAGAAGTGGCAAGAGTTGTGTGCTGCCCTTCTCTTGCCCCCTCACAGCAGAAGAGAAGGTCATTAGATAGGGAGCTGCAGTGTGGAGGTTCCCTGTCAAAGCTGAGCCTTCCCCTTCCCGACGCCTTTCAGCAGCACTGTCAGCAGTGCCCATGTCCCTGCCAAACCAAGTCAGCATCGCTCTTGGGGAGGGCATTGCAGAGTTGGAAGGGAAGTTTTAAAATGGAAGAAGAATGTAGGAGAGGGCAGTATGACACAGAAATACTTAAAAAAAATGTAGAGCAATGAGATAAAGTCATTCCAGGTGAATGCCGCTCCTCAGCCTTTTACGGTGACATACGTCACTGCTGTGGCTGACTGAGCAACAGCTGTACGTGACTTCCAGCAGCAGAAGTTGCTGCACTTTGTGCCTCTCCGGCTCTTGGACTGTCCTGCTGCTTCCCGTCCTTAGTAGATGGTCTGCAGCAACCGATAGCAAGTTGCCCAGTTTTGCAAACCATGATTTAAATATTACACTGTGGCAACCAGACTAAATCATGATGCATGTTCAGTGCACAGCAGTTGTTTCTCCAGCTTATGTTTGTAAGGAATAAAAAAGGTGAATAACTTTAGGGGTATCCCATTGCTTCCAGAGAACCTGAAGTGTTGTGAAGAGTGATCACAGCTCTGATCAGCTATTCAGTGTGCCAAATGCTCGCCTCCTTTCCGTCTCCTTTTTTGCTGCTATAACACACTTTTCAGGAGAAAATCATCTTGGAAGGGAGAGGGAGACACTGATATTGATTAAAAGAGAAATACTAAAAATACTCTGAAATAATGTTTGGGTTCTTTCTGAAGCAGTCTGTGTTACTTGAAGATTATTAAGTTGTGGTAATAAAATACCAGCTGTAACAATACCAGAATGAGGATTTGTAAATCCTGTTGATCACCGTATTTTAGATTGGATTTATTTGGGATAGATTTGTTACATGGTGTGATGTCTGTCTGAAAGAGCAAATACCACATAAATAAGAGATTTTTCTGTCTTTGGAGGCCCACTTAATGGAGCTTTACCAAAATGAATGTGTCACTTCTTATCTTTGTAATTATATACTGAAGAGTACACATGGGACATTTCAAGGCCTCCTTGTGCTTTGGAAACAGTTTTTCAATTTAAATAGGTGAAAGGCCTCTTTTGGATGCAGCCAAAACTGCTTGTATAACAGTTTTAAATAATGTTTGCTCTCACATTTGTCTCTGATGGAGGAACATATACCTCGAATGTCAAGAGACAGTGCAAGGAGTTCAAAATCAGACGTCTGAGAAAGAGAACAGAATTATTCTGTGCCTATGTAAGGGTTGATTTGAGATGTAATTCTGGTTAATGAGAGCATGATATTTTAAATTATTTTTACGTGTTTTGTCTGACTGGGACTGCCTTTTACTTTGCTAAAAGTACTTGCTTCTGCAAAAGCAAAAGCCGGATTTAGTCAATGTTTTTGCTACATCTTGGATATTTGCCTATTGAGGCAATGCCAGCAGCAGAATATTGAAATCCTGTTTAGCCTTTTCTGTGTTTAGAAAAAATGAACTGTCTCTATCAATCTTGATATTTGAAAATACAGTGTGGGGAGGGGCTTGCAGTTTTAACATTGTGAAAGGATTCTTCCTTGCTATGGTCTTTGCAGTGACTTGGTATACTCTAAGCTGTATTTCTTTTTAATAGTATTTTTTTGTGTGTGCAAATGACAACACAAGGAGATGTTGGTGAAAAGCAGTAGAAAATAATTTAGCTCTTTATTAATTTTTATTCAAGGTACACTACAGTTCAACCTTTTAAGCTGTTGATAAGTATGGCTTCAAGGAACTGGATCTACAAGTGCTTTCTGCATGTCTTTAATTCCCCAGAGATATCTCTTCACCTCAAAGCACTTTTTGAGTCAGTAAGCCTAAGAGCAATTTTAAATACATAAAACAAAAGGTGTTGATGTTGGCCTCTCTCTTGTATGAATGGGCTGTACTACTTAATTCTTTTTACAGAAGAACAGAGCAGAGTTTGACTCTAAATCTCATAGTGGGAAGCTGTGATTGTCTGTGTCACTCGCTGGGCTCCACAGCACAGGTAGCGTGAGTTCTGGGCAAACCTCACCACCTCTGAAAATGTTTCACATGCTTTAAGAAGTCTGCTTTGAACATAATCTCTGATAAAAACAGCCCTAATATGTTGGAATTTTTTCCCCGTACAGGAAATAGCCAACTGAACATACCTTTTTTTTTTTTTTTTTTTAGTTCAGGGAAAGTATAAACTCTGCCCCTGTGTTTAATGGACTGTAGTCAGGGCTGACAGTCCAGGCAAATGGAGGTGCAAATGCTCAGAGACCTGCCATAATGATCTGGAAAACAATTAACTGTCTGTTCCCTCCTGCTCGGCCTTTGTCAGCAGACTTGATAGACAAAAACCAGTTTGTGCAGTTTGTTTGTTTTTTTCCTGGGCAATTAATTTCATCATTGTTCTCCACATTAAATATTTTTTCTTTTGAGGGAGGCCTTATTAGAATAAATTTTAATGTGCTTTGTTTAAGGAAACAGAATGATTTTTCAGGGCTCTGTTTTTTTTATAGTTGCATTGCAGTGGTTTAGTGGAACTCGACTGTTGCCGTATCTCATGGAGGAAGAGGCTTCATTGATACTACTGGGTTCTGTGGGAGTTTCTGCAGAGGAGAGCAATGAATGGGATTTGCCGAAAACAGGAAAAGAAGGTGGACCATTGACAATACACAGAAAGCATTTTTTGAAAAGTATATCAACTGCCAGAAATACAGTTTAGAACAGTTTATTTTGACTTGCAGCTTTGGTTGATACCATACACAGAGTATGATGAATGGATTCTGGTGATGTTGTCATTGATTCCCACATGTACATCTTAGGATAGCATAGTGTGTCACTTACAGAGCTGTTCTTCAGAACTTTCCCGTGAAGGAGGATTCTGTTTCTCACCCTTTGCCTGTATTCTCCCACTTGTCGGTGGCTGGGCACTGGAAGATGCTTGCTCAGGTGGGCAGCACATGCAGCATGCCTTGTAACTTGTCAAGTTGATGCTGATGTCCATTGGTCACACCTAAAAAAAAAGAGATACTCAATGTGAAGAGACACATGACAGATGGTTGAATTATTCATTGCAAACAGTTATCCTGTGATGTTAGGATTTTTTTTGGTTGAGAATTGTTCGGAAACAGATTGTGATTTCTCTGTCTGCATGATATATTCATTTGCTGATGCAAGCATGCATGAATTCAGGGAGACTTGTGCAGTTTGCTTTTCAGTTATTGGTTCAGCATTATTTTTCCTCCAAGATCAAATGACTGAATCTTTTGCAAATCAAAAGCAATAAACAAGTGATAATAAATGTTCTTGGCTTTACCCAATCTCCTGTCTTATGTGCATACAGGAATTTTTTTAAGGAAAAAAAAAAAAGCAGGTCCCCAAGTATCCTACGTGTTTTTGAATCATAAACCACAAAAAGTGTAAAAGAGGTTGAACAGAGAGCTATTTATTATATCAATTCATGTTCACATGAATGTTTTTCTCTGTATTCAAGTCTCTTTACAGGAACTGATCTTGTTATTTTGGAACAGACAGATAATGAAGGACAGTTTGTCTGTAGGTACTGTCAAGACAAGGGAAGCTAGAGTTAAGAATGTCTCGGCCAACATGGAGATGGGTAGGGGATTTTTGAGAAAAGAACTGATAGCTGTGATGCTGCTGGGGAGTAAGCTGATGTATGTAATGGCAGTGGTTTTATTGACACAGGTGTTGGTCCATGCACCCTAGCAGAAGTCTGCTGAGATGTGTGTGGAGGGGAATTGTTCTTTGTCTGCTATTTTTTCAGATTTAGCTTTTTGGGGTTCCTTGTCTTGGTGCAGGCATGACATCTCTTTATTCCCAAGGAGAAAGTCCACTTTCCTAGTTTATGTCAATGCAAAATGACTAAATAGATTTTTGTGAGCTTTTCTGCTGATATTCATATTTCATCTGAGACAGAGTCATCCCCAAAGGAACGTTTTTCACAATTCTCTGAGCAGCTGAAGACAAGGGATATTGCAGAGCAGAGCATCCATTGCCAAGGAAGTGTCATAATGCACTGACGTCAGACACAGTCCAGCACAGGGACATTGTCTTGAGTTTGTGTCTGTTTTAAAGAATTTTCCATCCAAAATTGGACACTGGAAAAGCAATTATCCTGTTTCTTTCTCTGCTTCTTGTAATTCTCTGTCTTATTTACCCACCACCCTCTCAGTTTTTGTCTCTGGTAGCCATGTGCCTTAGTCCCTTCTAAAACAGAACCTGGAAATGGTCAGATCAGAACTTTTCCTGCAGAATGAAGTTACAGCTGAGTACTTTAGTTACTGTGTTTTAACACAAGCGTATTGAAAGCTGACCCTTTCCCCTGTTCCTCTACTGTTCCTGTTTTATAGAGGACTGATCTCCATGTACCAGATCACATCCTGCAACACTCTGACACTGTATTTCCTCAGAAGCATTTGTAAGCAAAAACACGAAATTGGAATTTAAGGTGACTTTTATGCAGTTCTTTCTGCAGTTTGTGTTGATAAGGTGTTTCAGATGTTCTCAGCTGATGTAACTTTCCCTGATAACTGTTCCTCTTACTGGGCTGTTGCAGGAAAAGGCTCAGATACAGAAACCTGGCTGGGCACATACTGGGACAGAGACAAGGTTGACTGGTGGCCAGCTTTCCTTCCCACATCCTGGCACCACGTGCACATCCTCCCTCTTTACAAGGCTTGCTGGCCCATGATTGATTGCTTGGCTGTTTCTTGTCCCAAATGTCTACTAAAAATGCTCAGTGCTAAAGAGGGAATCCTGTTCAAATTCGTGTGAGCTCAATTTGCACTTCATCTGTTTTGCAAATTGGCTGTATTTTTGTAGCTTTTAAATTTTTGTTTGATGGTCTTTTTTTTGTGTGTGTGTTTGTGTGGATTGTTTTAGGTTTTGGGGTTTGTTTGGTTTGAGTTTTTGTAGCAATAGAGGCACAACATGGTATTTCTTACCCAGACAAAACACTTCATTGTCAATGGGAGACATAGGAGATTGGGACAATGGCCATGAGGAGACACCTGAGAGAAAGCTTCTTTTTTTTCAGTTTGATGTTCAAGTGGTTTCTGTTCTAAACTTTGGAGTATTTATGAGAGGAGTCTTTGAACTGTCCCTTTTGTACCATTTATCTTCCCAGCAGGAGTGGTGCTTTAATTTGCCACCTCCTGTGTTTCTTTGTCTTTTTTTTGGTGAGACTCTACTGTGTTAATTTCCCCTCCCCTTTTCAGTTTGTAGAAAGGAAGAAATTGATCTCTATCAGAGGCATTCATTAAAGTAAAAAGAAATAACATTTTTTGTTCAGTTTGTACAGATTCTATAATTAAACTACCTTTAGTACATACAACAAGATTGTTGATTTCTTGTGAGTAAAAAAAAAATGGTTGAGTGTTAAAATATTTTAAATTTCACTTAAAATTTCTCTTTGTAATTAATACTTAACAGAAGAGGCAAAGTAAAGCATCATTCTTCCTGCAAAGCAGCGTGATTTTAAATTTTATATTGCATGTTATATTCAGACCCTTAAATGTGACAGGTCACTTATATTTTCAGCCTGTGGTCTGTTCTACTTTCTGGGTCTCATTACAGGACAAGAGTGAGCACCAGGGTTTGTGCCAGCTCTTGCTTCCCATGTTTTTGTGATAAACCAGCATGATTGTAACAGGGTGCTTCCGGTGGATTAAGACGAATCAAGTTTAGGCTTCTTGCTTTCAGCATTTCATAAGAATATTCAAATTAAATGAGCTATTGCAGGAAAAACCCTAACCTGTGCAGATAAGATTTTTGTATTCTTCATTCCCATCAGTTTATTAAACATCACATACGTACTTCTGGGACTTGTGCCGTGTGCATCTTTTGTCAATCTGAACAACCCCTTATTCACTTCTTGTGAGAGCATTTCTGGTGCTGCAGCCTCTCCAGGAGGGTTAGCACCTCTAGGACTCTCAAAAATATTTGTGCCCCTGCTCCCATGGAAACGTGACAGGGGTCCCTGATGGGAGGAGCACTTTTGTCCTTTGTTCCCACGGAGCTCTGCGCCGCTGCAGCTGCCGAGCAAGCGCAGAGGGGACCCCACACCCCCACCACGGGTCTCTGCCCTTGGGACACAGAGCCCAGTACTGAAATTAGCAAGATCCTAAATCATGTCAAGGCGTGTAGTAGTTTCTCCCGCTCAGCCCACTTCCTTTCTGCTTACTCTGGTAGGTATACACTGTTGGTCAGCAAGGTAGCTTTTTAAGTCCCTATACCAGAATCAGGTTTTGTGTAGTTTTGCTCCTATTTCCATCTATTTTTTTCCCCTGTAGTTATGTTAAACACATCACTCAGTAAAATTTGTCATCTTTCTGACATGGGAAGTGCAGGTTGTCCTGTGCAATCCTGCCAGCTTCAGCAGCTGATAGAAGTTTCCTCACTGCCTCCAAGCAGAACCAGATGCCAGCATCCATCCTCTAAAGGTTGTTTTTTAGTATATGTTGCTTGGAGGTTAATCCCTTGAAGCTCAGTGTTCAGCAGTTAACACTCTGGTGGAGCGTGAGTTTCCTGAGGGAGCAGGACGTCTCTCGCTTTTGGAGAGGCACTCACTGAAGCGAGTGGCCATGTGGGAGCTGACATTAAGCAGCAGCCTGATGGGCTCCAGGCAGATGGCTGGGACTTGCACAACTGCCCGAGAGCGCTGCTCAGTGCCGGCCTGGGCAGAGCAAGGGTGCATGGAAATTCACGCTGCAAACAGCAGAAAGCTCACTCTTCGCATTCCAGACAGGTTGGTGAATTTTGAAACATTACTGGCAAAACTGGATTTTAAAATCTTAGGCTATTGTATGATTTATGAGGTTACCTTCCCAACAGAAAATCTCACAGCCCTCCATGTGGTGTTTAGGGCTTCTGGTTCTTCTCCTGGCACCGCAAAGTAGGTGACGTCCCCAGGCAGGGTTTTGGATATGATACCAGCTGGAAAAGCAGGGGACCATTCAACCTGGGAGGCCCTGGACTCACTTCAGAACCAGTGCCAAGAAAGATAAAGAATCTCTAGATACCATGACGCAGGACTGTGAGCAGGAACTGTAGACGAGCAGAGCCACGGCAGCAGTCTCTCAGGGGCTGATGGACAGGACCAAGCGGAGGTGTCTGTGGTCAACATGCTGCATCCCTGGCCAGCATCCTCCACTGTGGCCGGGAACTCTGCCAAAACTGCTGCCTGCTGTCCTGTATGCAGCATGAAAGGATGTGTGCGGTGCCAGTTTCTAGCTGAGGATCTCACCTGCTTTTACCTGCATTAGATTGAATACTGACAAATTTTTAACATTGATTCCAGTAAACAGGTGCTAGTAACTTAGCTTTTTTGGTGACATTTACAATGTTTGCTTAGTAAATATTCCCCAAAGTACTACCATGTGTGTAAATGAAAATGTATGATAGGGGAAATTTAAAAAAAAAAAAAAAAAAAGGAAAAAGAAAAGAAAAATAAAAAGTGGGTTTTCAGGTTAGTTTGGCTATTTTTTAGGGTTGTATCAGTTCTGTTGCCAAGATTTGCACAGAATCCTTTCAAGACCATCTATTGTGATGTGCTTTAAGGAAAAAAAAAAGAGACAAACCAAACAAAACCCCCACGCTCTATGTTATAATTTTATTCCTGGATAGCAGTTACTTGCCTGTTGTGCTCTTGTCTGTATGAATCAGTCTTTGGTTCTTCAGAGTGAACACCCATGCTTTGTCCTTGCACTAACCCTTTGTTATGATCTTTTACCACAGCATTAGGAAGCAGGGTCTCGTGCCTGCTGAAACTGCACACAGTTCTTGTTGGGGGCAGAGTCTGGCCTGTCCCGTAGAGACACCAGGTCCTGTACACTGTGTTACCGCAGATAACAAGGTACCGTAGGCTGGCCAAAATCATATATCACAGTTGGCCCTGGGTGTATTATTTCTACCCAGCACATTATTTCCTAGAGGAACCCAGGAGGGAGGGATGCATTTGCAAGAACGGGGACCCAGGAAACATGGTGTCCACATAATGGACACTTCATCTGTTTGCTCTTAATGGGCTGCTCTAGGAAGATGCATAAATATGGATACCTCTTGAAACTTGTGAGTAGGCTTGTTGAAACTGCCTGCCTCTTTTGTTTCTTTTGTTTCTTTTTTTTCTTTTAAACTTCAGTGGAAATGTTGAGGATGGGGTAGAATTTGGATCTAAATTTCTCCAAAGAGAAACTCAAGAAATACTGCAGCTCTCTGAACCACTGTAGTGCATGAAGTTCAGCACAGGCTTAAGTACCTCTTGAAATCAGTGCTATTCATTACTTGGTAACATTTTTGATAACCACTTTTGTTTTAAGAAAAGTACTAATTAGAAAGGGCTCCGTTTCACATAGAATGAATTTTGTTTGTCTGTTAACTCTGCTTTCTTCTGAAATCACTTCTGTTTCCTTCATGTTATTTGCAGTGGTGTCTCACTGATGTAAAACAGCTGTTCCTTAACTTCTGGAGCAAAACATTTTCTGAGCAAGTGTTGCTTAGGTTGGTACAGATCTGAGAGCCCTTATATGAGGGAATGATCCCATCTTTATAGTGTTGTTTGCAGAGCAGAGCTCCTTTTAAGTTTAAACCTTTGTACTTTTCTGTGGACTAAATGTTGCAGGGAACCCTACTAACGCTGTTTTTTTTTCCATTTATTTTCTGACAGATGATTCAAGAGAGCAGAGTTCTCATCGAGACAGCAGATATCACTCATGACAAGATTGTTCAGTGCCAGAAAGCAGGTAATCCTCCTTTATTGTGCAGTTCTGAGTGGGAGATGGGAAATGATGTGCCATAATTGACATATGGTTTGTGACTAGTGCACCATCTTTCACCTGGTACTTAAGTAAGCATCCTGGTCTTTCCCTGGCAGACGCCACCCTCCTGAAGGCTCATCCTCCAGTAGCAATGCAGGCATGGGATCAGGGAAAAATCCTTAGCTTTCATCTTAAAAGTTATTTCTCCATCTGCTTTACAATGTCTAACAGCATTTAAATTAGTCAAATGAACTAGAAAGACATCAAATTAAAAAGAGGGAGTGAGAAGGCATGCTGCCTTTACTGAGCTCCATTCTTTACCACAATTGTTCCCTTAAACACAGAGGAGGCAAGAGGTTTTGAAACCCACAGGACCAAGCTCCACTGCCTATCTTTGCTTACTTTTGCTGTTTAGGTTTGGTTTAGACCTTGCAAACTTACACCAGTATAATTCCATTGTATCGCAGTGAATCTGTGCGGCTGTGCATTATGTACATTGTGTGTGAGGGCAAGCCGCTGTAAGTAGGCTTAGAGTAGATGATAGGTTGCCGTTGTATGGTACTGGGTGTCTTTATCTGAACTAGGGCTCTGTCTCCTCTGCATCAGTAGAAAGGGAAGAGGTGGCTTCAGAAGCAGCCACCTGCATGCTGTCTGCTCTGCTACAGGTTCACACTCCCTTTTCAGCATGGTAGAAATCACCAGTGTCCGTGATTCACAGTTCAGCTTATTCATGCAAACCCATCTTCTTCGTTTGTTCAGAATAGCAGTCTAGACTCTGAACTGGGATGTCTCCTGTAGTTTCCACTGATACAGAAGAATAAGCCCTGATAGATAAGAGTCTGCATTCCATGGCAGTAATCCTCTACAGCTAAATTAATCAGATTTCATGTGTCAGAAACCACACTGAGTAAATGCGCACAATGTATTTCTATTAGGAGTTTACACTGCAGGAATTAAATCTGTTTTCAGTTCGTTTAAGTTGTACAGCTGCACCTTTCCTAACCTGTAGCAAGCCTTGGAGGTCAGTAATGCAAACGCTACTGCATTTAATGTGTTCTTGGGCACAGTCTCCTGAGACCTCAACATCATAAATACTGCTGTTTCTGATAGATTTCTTTGGATTTGGCAAGTGATGCAGGCTACAGCCATTTGCTTCTATTAAGTCTAAATAATGAATGAAATGGATCTTTTGTAGTTAATCCTTTTTAATTCATCTTTTTAATTAGAGGAAATTTGGAAACTGTATCAACAACAGCATTTAATTGATTTTTGTGTGGTGCAAGAGCAGGGTGGAACCTAGTCCTTGCTCTTTGAAGTTCAGAGCTCTGGAGCCGTGCTGGCGCTGTGGTAGCAAAGGGGGAAGAAGCCAGCAGCTATGTCTTGCTGGATTTCATAGGCTTCAACTTGTGTCACGCCTTGGCTTCTGTGTATCTGCATAAGCAGCATAAAAGCCTGCAGCCCAATGCCTTCATTAGGTGCAGAAGGTTTAGGACTGGGACAGTGACAGGAAAATGCAGCACTGAGGGTCTTTCTAAATGGTATAATTTAAGAGCAATACTTTTCACTAAATTATGCAGACCCTCAGTAGCATCTTCCACCTTTCTGCACTCCCTGCTCTGTGACCAGAGAGAAGAACCCGCAACACTTGCCTGGGCACTGCTGTCTTTGTGAGCAGGGCTGGAGATGTGTGCAGAGAACACGGTGCAGGACCATGCCTCCACGCTAATGTCCAGAGTTTTGTGCAGTTCCCCTCTCCTTCCTTCCCCCAGCAAAAAGATCGGTTTCTCAAGTTTATTCTCTTTACTGATGTATCTGCTTGTATTTTTTGTTTGTTTTGCTTTGTTAGCCTTAAAATATAATTTCTGTTTGAGAAGAAGGCTGAAGAGGTGCTCTTCTGGAGCCTCAGGATTTAGTCAGAGGAAAGGAGTAGGAGAGGATCCCTCAATTGTCAATTAGTTTGTTGCATATGTTACCCAGGCAAATTATTAAGTAACATTTTCAATGTGGCAAGAGGAAGCACTCAAAATTAAGAGGTGTCAGAGGTACAATTGCCTGTGACATTGTCCTTGTCCTCATCCCAGTCCTGCTCCCTTTGAACATTTGTTCCCCCCAGTCCTCTGCTTCACATCTCAGCCTGTTTTGGTCCAGGCACCCTGTGCCATGAGACCCTGCCCACTCCCCCACATGACTTCACAGGTGACTTGCTTTGTTGGGTTTTTTTCATGTGCAGCCTCAGCCCTGGTCAGCAGCATCTCAGAGGACTAAATTGCTAAATGTTTTTGTTGGTACTCTTGCCCGCAGCGTAACAAATGTTCGTGGCTACCTCTCTCCAGGGCAGCACTGTCTCTAAGTTATTGGAGGGGAAGTGAGGTCTGTAGGGAAGAATAGCTAAAAGGGTGCTGCAGAAAGGGAGGGCTGTCCCCGTGGAGCTGAACAGCATTAGCCTTCAAATGACTTGCTTTGTCCTCCAAAAAAAATTGAAGGTTTTCTGTCACTTACTGAAGTGAAATGATTTGTAAGTCAGTTGGCATGCCGCACCCCTGCAGGGGGGAATCTTGCCTGGGGTGCAGTTATTTAGGCTGTTCTCCAAAGGAAGTGCTGCAGGAGCTCTGTTACCCTAGACAGGCAAAACTTGTTGAGTGGGCGAAGTTTTGGAAGATGAACAGTACAGAAATCTTGCACTGTGTGGGGCTGAACTGCCTCAGTGTTATCAAGCTCCTGGAGTCCATGCAAGGCAAGAAGAAACCTATTGTTAGTCTTTCAGGAGTGCTTCAGGCAAGCTATGCCGAGTGCAAGCCTGCCTTGAGCTGTCAAAGGACTGACTCCTTCAGCAACCCACGAAACAGCCCTCTGCCTCTGCTCCATGCAGGTGTTCTCTCGATGGGCATTTCCTTAATGTCATTTCAATGAAGCTCGAATTTGCAAGTGACATTTTCCTTGAAACATTAGGTGAGGGAGAGCTATGAAACAACTGGAGAGGGAACTTGGTTTATTCAGCCAGGATGGGCTTCAGACGTTTTGGAGTGATTTAGTGCCAATTTGGCCTTTGTAACGTACAAATTGAGGGAATGCAAGTAGCTCGAACTCTGTTGTGTTTCTTAATCCACACCAGACTCAGAGAAATGTTTGCATACACTCAGCAAATCTTGTGGAATTGGTGGGCTAATTGGACTCACTCAGGTTTTTAATCTGCTCCCAGATTTCCTGAATTCTTGTAGCCAGCAACAGATCTGCCGACATTTGCCACAGAAACTAGCAATGAAATGTGACAATTCCCAGGGCTGCGGTTGGAAGTCTCAGTTCTCCAGGCTGCAGGAACAGCAATCCTGTGATTAGCAGTATGCATTTCTGACCTAATTTATCATGATGAAGTACAAGGGCTTTTTCTCAGTCTTTCTGATCGAGATTAATGAGGAGCTGTGCATTTGAATCTGTATTTGCTGTGTTGAACAGGAATCCTTCACGTCTGTCAGACTGCCTTCCAAGGTACAAAATCATGTGCTGAAGGATAGTGACAATCAATTGCCTCTCGTCGCAGTATTGCCAGCAATACAGACTGCAAGCAGAAGCGCTGGAGGAGCCTTTGTGCGGGGACCAAGCACGTGCCTGTGTGGGACCCCAGCACTGGAAAGGAGAGTCATGTACAAAGTAGAAGCACAACCGCAAGGTTGCGCATGACCCTTTTATTCTGGAAGATGCTTTCCAGGATGGGATCACAACAGAGAAGGGGGCGAAACACAGAAGGAGGTTGTAGGAAGTACCAGCTGTGAGACTGATAATGCTCACTGAACATTTTATAGGGAAATTCAGTCATGCACAGGGTGATGTAGCAATCTGTATTTTTAGGAATGGAATTCCACGAAGAGCTTCATAACCTCGGGACAAAGGAAGGTTTGAAAGGAAGAAAATTAAGCAAAGCCATTGAGAGTTTTGCGTGGAATATCACAGTGCTGAAGGTAAGCACAGAAGGCACCACCTTGTGTCTCCTATTAACTCTATCAGCAAACTTTTGCTCTTTTGGCTTGTCTATTTGTACTGTCTTACTAATATTGAAGCAATGTTTTGTTTCAATGGGATGTACAAATTAACCCCAATTACTGAGATTTGTAAAATGTATCTAATTACACCTCTGGTTTGGAAGCTGTGGAAGGGAATTTATCTAGGCATGAACAAAAGAGGAAAGACAGCTTGTGATTTGTATGCCCATGGACCTGGTTTTGGTTGTCTGTTCTGCCCCACACACCCTGAATGTGACCTGTCCGGGGACACTGTGTTTCAGTTGCTTGTTCTGTAAAATGAGCACTAGAACATCTCTTTGGGAAGGGACAGGGCTGGGGGGAGTGTCATGAAAAAAACCACGAGAAATATTGTAAATCCTGCACAGATGTCAGGGTTGTGTTTCAAAAGTGGAGCATTTTCCAAACTGGTAAAAAAAGGAGGGTTGAAAATCCATCCTGACTGCATGGTGAGGATGTATAATGTGCTACACGCTGTGCAGTGAGCGTATTACTCACTAGGCTTTAGCTACTGGTGTGGCACCAACCAGCCACAAGTTGCCACGGTAGGTGGATGTCCGAACCTGGCTGAAGTAACACAGAGACAGCCAAAGATGAGAAGAGGAGAGGATGTGGTACAGCCACGGCAGATGGCAAGGAGAGAACCTGAGCCAGGTTGTTAGCGTTCAGCTCACGCCTTCTTTCACAAGTTCATTTCCCACCTTGCTCTGATAGATAGCACTTTGAGAGTGCAGGGAGAGAGCTCACGTGAAGAAGATTGTCCTGCCTGGCAGCATCTCCCTCTGCCTTTCCTTTCGCTGGCATCCACAGGTGAGCCAGCTGATGACAGGGAATTTTTACCAAGTTCCTCATCAAATACACACCTAAATGTAACATGCATCAGCGGTAGCAAGAGTAGTAGCAGATGCATGCTTCCAGTCTTGTGGAGATGGAAAGAACACTAACACATCCTGAACAGGGGAGGGAAAACAGAGTTGGGAATGAAGAGGTTGAGAGGCAAAAATGGGTGAGACTGCTGGTAGTAGAGAAGGGTTAGAGAAGACCTGGGGGACACCTGTGGTTCCTTGTTAACCTTGATTCACTGTGGGAGAGAGGGAAAGTGAGGAATGGAGTCAGCGTAGGCTCAGTTAATAGGATCTCTGATGAAGAGAAAAAGCAACTAATTCAAATGTGATGGAAGGGACTGACCTTTTCCACACAGAATAATTGAGGCAAGTAGTTAAAGAGGACAAAAAAAACCCAGGCCCCCACTAGGCAGTTCTGAACATTGATCTGAATACCTTTAACTGTGTTATGTAAAATAAATGCCTTGTGCTCAGAGTCACTCTAAACGCAGTCAGGGTTACTCTAAACTTCTCCATTTTTTGATGTTTGTCAAATGAGAAGTTCAGACCTCTGAGGGTGACCTATGATTAATGAAGGTACAAGCAGGGTATCAGAGAAACATTTTCCATTAAAAATAATTGCTTACCTAGCACATATTGTTAACATATTGAAGAGCATTTCAACTATCTAGTCAAGGTCAAGGAATAATTGACATGTTTAATTTCTAAGCCTGAACCTCTTTTTTGGCTTTCTCACATAATGTTAACAGAGTTTGTGGCAACTACCCACCGGTGTAAATGCACATGAAACACCTTTTCATTCTGACTGAAGTCCAATGCAGCAATGACATTAGAAAACTGCAAATGTGGTTGTACCTCAGGTGTTTCATGTGAGACCATAGGTCATTATTCTTATTTTTCAACTTTTATTTTTTTCTTAAAGAATACTGTATTTCAGTGACCCTGCTTATAGCAAGCCTATTTGTCGGTTAGAGCTGCATCTTGAGTTTGGCACTGACTCTTCCCTCTGTGCTGGTGAGAGCTCCTCGGAAGGATTTGGTGAGGAGAGACTGACAACCCTGCCCCACTCAAGCCATCGCTGTCTTCCGTATGTCTAGTGCCAGGGCCGTCGCTATAAATATATTTCACTAGATGTTGGTATAGCGATGCCAGGAAAGAAAAAAAAAATAGCCCATAACATCTTGCAAATGCATCAACTGCTTTACAGTAGAAGAGGTGAGTGAATGGCACTCCACCAAAGGGAGAAAGCCTCTTTGTGTGCCCAGGGTTGTCGGAGGCAATTGCATCATGCAGCAGCAGCAAGTTTGTGTGAGGTGCCCATGAGCAATAGCAGGTATTATGTTGTGCTTGTGCCTGCGAGATGATTAATAGTCTTTTCCTAGGCTAGTGAAGCAAAGGCATATTTAATGAATGTATTTCTTTATAAAGACTCATCGCAGTAAAATCATAGAATCATTTAGGTTGGAAAAGACCTTTAAGATCAAGTAGTCTTTAAATACAAAGAGGGGGTGCAATAAGATATTGCTACTGGCAAAACCATTAAATAGTTACAGAGTGCAAGATTAAAGTATATTTTATAAAAGTCTTAACAGTGAGCATTCTTCATGTTTAAAAATGCCCTTGGGTACTTTTAAGAGGTGCCTAATGAGAATGAATCAAAGTAATACGTCATTTTCTTCCTTAGTTTATATAAACTTAATTATATGTTAGTAATACCCACTAGAAGGACAAACTGTTTGCCAGAACATAAAAATGTTTGTAAGAACAGGGATATTATAACTTGGTGATAGTCGACTTTGACATGTAGGCATATTTTTAAATCTTTCTGTTTGGTCCCATGTTGCAGTCAGTGATACTTGAGAGGCATAACATAAGTACATGAGACAGAAGAATCTTGTTCTCACAGTGACATTACAGGAATGGTTTTGATCCCAAATTTAGTCTCGCCGCTTTTTTTTTGTTTCCTTCCATGTATCACCATTTCTGTGCCTCTGTTTTCGTTTCTGTATTTAATTAAAAATTATAAATCTTGTATCTACCACCTCACGGGAACCACGGTGTTAGGAACTGTTCATTTCATCGTAATGAGCATGTACAGCCACTTAGCTTGATCCACCCTCTCTTTGCACCAAAAGTTCACAATTCATTTTCATATTTGCCCATTTTTAAAATAGGTGACTATTCAGTTCACTGAGTGGAGGCTTTCATGTGGGTGCATGGGCTCATGCTTGTTTTTTTGTGCCCACTCTGTATGCCTCTTCCACGGGATCTTGTCCCAAGCATTTTCTGGTAACTAAGGCATTCTCAGCATCTGTCATGTGTACAAACCGCTGATTTAGTGACTGCTTTATGAGTTTTTGAGAATGTTGAGGGGGAAAAAAAGGTGATAGCCTGCAAAACTGCTCTACTTGCTGAGGCAAAACTAGTCATGGACTACCCGGAGGTGTTTATTCAGGAAAAGAAGTTGGGATCTGCCTGAGTCCCAAGAGCCTGGCAAGTAAGCCAAGCAAAGTCTGAGTGTGTTTACTGTGGCTCAGATTTTTTGCTCTCATGTGGACATGCTTTGTCTGTCTGCAGACATATTTTGCTGGGCTATCTGTGCTTTGGTGGATCACCACATACAGTCTAGGAACAGTACCACCAGATACTTGCCTGAATATTGATGGCAAATGTCTAGATAGTTAATATACCAACATACAGACTTACTTACAGACAAAACATGGGAAGACAAAGATAAAGTGGCATTTACTGTTTTGGTCTTCTACTGAAGGGGAAAACACCCAAATGTGTGAATCTAGTCTCTGTTCTGAAACGTGTTCATGGTTTTTAAAGTCTCTTTTGTTGCCCGTGATAAGATTTCACCTCTGCTCCCATAAGTGTGTTCTGTCTTACTGGGACTCCCAGCTGTTAATGCATCCTACAAGACATCAAGTGGTTAAATTTTCCGGGATCATTTCAGCACTCATCCATGAGTGTTAATTATCCTGCATGTAAATTAATGCTGATTAGATGTATAAAGAGAGAGGTTGCTGAATGCAGGAAGCACACACTTATTAAATTGCTAAAGCAGTTCACTCTGGGGGAGAAATCCAGACTTTCATGATGTAGTTGTGATCAACGTTTGCTCTGGTGTAAGTGGTTTTATGCAGCAAAACTGTGCACAAACAGCACTTTTGGAGGATCATATCTATAAATTACTGTTTTCTTCGTCACAGTCATTTGACTGTGACAGTCAGCCTTCAGTGGCTTGGGAGACATACAGCACCCAGACCTCTCACTTGGGTAGCAGAGCCCAAAATGTGCACTTGTGTACTTGGACAGATAAAAGCCAGATTTCTGGAAGATGTAGATGCAGACAACCAGGTACTTATCTGGCTTCACCTAAACTGAGCTGAATTTAGCATCACTACAAGGTATCCGTTTTCCTAAGGAAAAAAAGCAACATATCGGACTCTGGTTGTTATTCTAAAACATCTTGTCCACAATGGTACCATACAGAGTTGCTGCTGAGCTTTGGAAGAACTAGGTCCATTCACAGCCTTAATTTAAGGTTATTTTAGTGCACTATGGAAGTATTTTTAATGGGTACTCTACAGTGCTCTATACCATCTTGTAAGTAAGATTTATTTGGGTCTTTTCACATCATTCTTTTTTCCTGTAGTTAGGTTAGAACTGTGGCTTCACTCCTTGGCATGCTACAGAGCGGACAACAGAGCAGCATGGCAGTATCCTGTGGACATTTCATGTAATTAAGCATAATGGTAGCCATATATTCTACCTGTCGTATAATTGTTGCCAAAGAATTTGCACAACAGTTTACACTATCTAGACTTAAGTGAGAGCACAGTGAATTCATGAGGCCCTGTAAAGCTGCTGCATTCCATGTAACATATATTTCTTTCCCTGTAAGTGTCAGTTAAGTTTCCAACTGCCCCCCCAAATTCTTCCTGTCTTATATTCCTCCTTTACTCAGCATATCTCTGTGCACATAAGCACATCGGTGCCCAGTTTCTGAAACTGCAAAAATAGATTAAATATAAGCCATAGTGTCTTGGCAACAAATTCTTGTGATTTGCTGTCATCTTGTGACAGTGATAGTCCTGCAGCAGCAGTAGGCAGGAGTGGCTGTTGTGGTGTGGAGACTTCACGCTTGTCTTTAAATGCAGAGCTCGTTGTGTTGTTCCGTGTGTACTCATCTCCAGATCTCCCTAGATAAATGTGTTTTGAATGTGGTTACCCCAGAGGCTCTTTTTCTGGAGAGGTTAGATGCCTCTCCCGCTGTCTAGTCCCCATGTTGTTAGCATTGTCTTTGTTGATGCAGTTGCAGAGTGGTGTTTCTAACTTTTCAACCTCCCCAGACTATGTGCCCTGGCTACTTTTGCAGGATCTGCTGCCTTACTCTGGGACCGGCTCAGCTGCAGCTGAGATTGGCTGAGCCAATCTGTCTTTGATGAGATGACAGATTTTACAAACATATGAGGAAATGCAGAGCTGCTCTAATTATTCACGTAGTTACTAGAGCAGGTTGGTCTCTTATACATGAACTGAAAGACAAAAAAAGAAAAAAATAAAACAGCTGGCTTTCTGAGTGAGTGATAAAGAGAAGGTGAAAAAGTTCAGCAAGGTCAACATTCATTTGGTCTTGTAAATAACAGCCTGCTTAGCTTGAAACAGTTTATTTAAAAGTAGAGGGAAAGGTGAAGAAGGAGGTAGGCTTAGGTTGTTCCTTATGGAGCTTGTGAAGAGTCTGGAGCAGCAGCATGGGAGTGTAACTTGTTCCCTGGCCCTTCACATGCTCTGAAGGTGGTGATGAGTGTGGTGGAGGCTTCCAGATCTGGAGCTTGTTCAGAGGGCCAAGCCTGTGCCCCTGGCCCTCAGGCCATGCCGCAGGGCTCATTTGTCTATGGGGAGGTGTTTACAAGTTTTTCTGGGAGAGGGGGATTTAGAGTCCATCAAGGATATTGAGCGACAAGATGAGAAGGTAAAAGTGTGTGACTTACATGCAAAGCTGTTCTGATCAGTGTATTTTGGAAACCAAGAGACCCAAACCAGATAACTGTTAGGTAGGTGGATCATTCTAGTCCATAGCAGAGCGCTGTTCTCTGCTGATTCGACTGGTATATGCCTCCTCGAGCTCTCCCCCATACTGCTCACAGCACTGGCTTGTGCCTTTCGTGGCCAAGCTCAAAGGCAGGAACTAGAGCTCTTTAAAAGACATGTGGTGTTGTCTCGGTGGATTTTGTCAGTTGTATCTGGTGATGGAAACTTCTCAAGTTACTTCAGCAGCGTGTATCAGGGTAAAATGAGTGTAATCCCAGTCTCTCAGCGGTACTAGTTAATCAGCTGGAATATGCTGTTCTTCCTGGCCATCAGCCATGCTGCTGAGCCTTGCTCTGGGGAGGATGTAGTGAGCAGCGTCACACAAGTACAGAGTGGCCTCTCTGGGTACCTGCCTGCTCCCTGACAGCTTTTGAAGTTGTAATGGTGTTTCTGACAAGGTCTCTGCTTTCTTGGCCAGGGAAAATTTCAAGACATGAGTTTGATTTAGAGCAAACTAAATATTCACTTGTGTTTAAAATATACATGAAGGCTACCCAGGCAATCTTAAATCTGCAGGTACCAAATGCTGGCAACAGCAGGGACTGATGGGGGAAGGGAGAGCAACGACTGCCAGAGTTCACAGCTTCTGCTCCTTCATGATGCTGTGAGTTTCTAAGGAGATGTGTCAGGGCACGGAGTCCCAAGATGGTCTGACAAAGAGGAGAGACTTTGTCCTGTATCAGTCAGTTATTCCTGGGTTTTTGTCCAATACAGGCACAGTGGGAACGTTTCATTGATTGTCAAGAAGCAATTGTCCAGACATTCAGATCAGGCAGAGTCGGTGCCTAGCCATCCAGGCACAGGGCTCCCCACACACCTGCCCTCACCTGCCTGCAGTGCTGGCGCTTGTGATGAGAGCAGCACTCACCCCCACCTCACGTGGTCCCTGCAGGACCAAGCCTGATTAATAGTTTCTCTTCATTCAGGGACCATGCACCATTTTCTGACTTTTCTCCAGCCTTTAGCACCTATTAGGGTGCATAGAACATGGGACTGGAAGGACCTGTGAGAGGCTATGTAGTTCCTTCTGCTGCCCCAGTGCAGGAACAAACTGAATATTTAGCTGCTGTCAATCTAAGACCTGCTTACACACTTGGCGCGGAAGGTGCTTAGTATGAGGCTGTGGTGTTCTCCATGGTTACACCCAGCGTCTGGGGGACCCGGGGACCTGGAGTCACTTAGCACTTGGGGAAAGAGCTGATGGACAGAGTCATCTGAGCAGAAAAGCGGGTCTCTGCCGTTTTTCCCACTTCCCTCTTCTTCTCTTAGCGCCAGGGCTCTGGTCCACAGGTGTTTTACAACAGTGGGTTTAGGGACAAGACCCTCTTGTGTGGGACCCAGGTGTAGGACAGACCAAAAATGGAATGTCAGCAAAGTTCATCCAGAAGACAAGTGCTGTAAGCCGCCTTCCTTTGGTGTAAAGCTTTTTATTTATTTATTTATTTATTTTTACTGCAATCCAAATCTCTGTATTTCAGATGTTAATATTATCTCTTCAGTTCCACCGGGATAGGTTTGTATGTGTGCAAATACACATTCCATTGTATGTGTATAGGAGGTGAGTCGGGCCATCAAATATATATGCAGAACAGTAACTTTGGGACAAAATGAACAGATTAGAGAAATGAAAGATGATATGTAAATCCTCAAGTGATATCTTGCTTAGCCTATTTTCCTTGTAATTGGCTAAAATAAGCCCAAGATAGATGGCAAGCAATCTTGTAATGTGCCTATTGTTTTGAGTGATGTGACAAATTGCCAAAAGCTGTGGATCCAATGCCAAGCTGCTGGCTGTACACGCAGGGTGCAGTATGTCGTGTTGCAGCGATGGTGGTAGGAGACAGGGCCAGGAGCACGTGGGGTCATGGTGCCTGGTGCTCCTTGTGCCAGGGCCACCTCGATGGCGTGGGCTTTGAGCCCAACAGAGGGTTGGCATGCTGAGGTGCTCTGTGTAGAAAACCAGTTTTAGCATCATGTCACAAATGGAGGTTTGTCAAGACATTTAAGCAGCGCTGTCTGCCAAAATAAATGCCTGGCTCTCTCCTTGTGCTGGCTGGCTGCTCAGTGAAGCTCCCCGCGAGGTCGGTTGTCCTGTCTCACATATGGCTTGTGCCTGAGAGTCGTCTCCATCTCTCCTGTCTCTTCTTCCCAGCCTCAACTCCCCATTCTCTCTGGGTCGCCCCAGTTGTGCATATCATCTAAATCATGCCAAAGCAGTGGGAGAACCACTACGTTCTTTGTCTTACCTGCGTGGCTGATTCTCCCCCATGGCAAGGATTTTAGCACCTGGGTGTGAAGGCAAGCTTCGCTCAGGGATGTGGGTCATCCGGTCCAAAGACTGTGCAGCTGAAAAATAATTAATGACATTCAGGTAGCAATGTGTGAATACAAAGAGAGTTTGTTCTCTGAATGCTGCTCTGAGCAGTAACAAGGTTGTCACCTATGAGGAGGTTATTTGAGAAATCAGCAGGTAGGATGACAAGTTCCTTGAGGCAACTCATCTTTTGAGGAAAAGGAGCTACTCCTGCACGTATGTGTGCCTGAGCAGAACCAAGCTGGAAAATGGGTAGTGCTAAGGGAGGATGACTGAATAGAATAATGTTTGTAGATGGTTCCCCACTAAAGGAGGATTGCTTGGTGTTAAATCTGGGTCAGTGTCATCTCCTATCCCTTGGAGAAAGAGACAGTGAAGTCAAGAACTGCAAGTGGCACAGGAACTTCAGCAACTTCTGCCATCATCCGCTCCCCTGCAATGGTGACATTTTCGTCTGAGACATCAAAGACTGTGTACCTGGCAGTGCAGTTAATTAACACAACCTGGAAGACATGGAAGTTGGGAAATCTTCTTTGTGCCAATTTGACAACATGACCTCATTGAGAGGAATTAGAAGATCTGTAATAAAAGTATGAGTTTCATCAGAAATTCACACATTTCTTGCTTTTATCTGTCAATGGCTGTACTAACAGAGAAAGAAAGAAAATGAGCAGATGCCTCTGTCAGATGTTAAAGTTTCCATTATCAGCGAAGCTGAGCCGCCAGCCCTGCCGCACACAGCTCAAGCAGCGAGGCAGTGAGCTGGGGAGGTGGGAGCCTTTCCTCTGGGTCCATTTCCACCCACCTTGTGCCCCAGGCAGTGGTGCCCTAGGTAGTGGTCCTGCCCCAGTGCTTGGCACTAGTGAGGGGCTTAGGGAGACCTTTTCCTTCCTGGGCTGGCAGTGTCCTGTGATGCCTTGCCTGTGTGATTATTCATGACACTGAAAACCTCGGTGGTCTTCTCCTTTGCTCCATTTAATTCTCTGTTAATGTTGTTTCAGGGTGGTCAGTTAAGCAGTGCAGTATTTCTTATGTGCTGAGACACACAAAATGCATTATTTTCTTGGACTCAGGGACTGACTATTGCTTAGAAAACTCCAGTTCTCTTCTTATGCAACGTCGAGGATTCCTGATGTCCCTTAAATAATATATGAGAAGAGAGATTCAGTTGCATGGTTATTTATTATTGAAAAGACACATTACATTTTAAAATAATTTCAGGTGTATTTTAATCTCCATTATTTAGCAAATTCACTTTACAACCTAGAATTTGTGTTTCCTGAGCTCATCCTATCCCTCCCCAGCTAGCACACATTGCACTTCTGCCCCTTGTAGAGATGACACTGATGGTGCCTGCCAGGGTGTTTTGTTTTCCTTGTGTTTTAAACTGCCAAGTGCTGTTGTGAATCAGGATTGTGTGTCCTGGTAAAGATCTGGAAGAGCTATGATTGCTTCAGGGCTAACAAAACACAGGTAGAGAAAACTCCCTTTGTTTTCCTCCAAATGTGGATCTTGTGTGTGTCAGCTCAACGCCCTGCCAGAGTCAGGGTGGGTGACCCACAGCTCTGGGAGGGCTTTTACCCAAAGCAGTTGTGTTCTTACCCTGTTAAATTCCCCAATTCATTTAGGCACGGGTCTTTGTGCCACTTGTGGAGCTTGTCCATTCGCAACCTGTGCGTGCATTGCTGTCGTACGAGGGAGTCTGTGTCTGAGTGAAGGGCTCTGTTTCCGGGTGGCCTGTGGTGGGACAGAGCAAGAGGGATTTGCTTCATGAAGCCTCCACCAACAGTCATTTTTTTCAGAATTTGTGTAGGGCTGTAGAGTATCAGGGAAAGATCAGGCTACTGTTTTGTACATGGTGAGAACACTAAGAGAGAATTGCTTGTATGTTGTTTTTTCTCTGACATTTGCTTATTGTTAAATCTGAATTGTGCTGTTCTGTTGGAGCTGCAAACTGCTGCTAGCCTGAACCGGTTATGTTTGAATGTAAGCTTTGTGTGTGCCCAGAGGCTTAATGTCTTCTAAAAATTACCTTTGTGGTATATATTGAGCTTGTTACAGCTACTGTCAGTGGATCACATACAGTTTCCCAGCGCTTATAAATGATGGGAAGTTGACTGCTGCTTTTGTTAGGTGCATTATGTGCCAGCATCTACAAAACCCCGCTCCCTGCAGGGAATGGGTGTCTATTTGAAGCTAATTCCCCAGGGGAGCTTGGGAGGGGATGAAAGCTGCCGGTTGTTCCATTGAAACTTCCTTTTCGGCAGTTGATGGGGTGGTGGTTGGGTTTTCCCTGGCACCGTCGGTGGCCTCCTGTCAAATCCAGTAATGTACGTTATAACCAAGTGAGATTTGGCCCTTGTGCTTCACTGTAGATGGGGGATGGCATGTCTCAGTATGAATGATGAGTCCTTCCCCCGACCCTCCTGGGCATAGGTAGGAATCCTCTCTGCACACGCTGGGATGTGCATTATACCGTTGCTAGCTGGGACCTTTGAATTTTTCCATGCTTGTGTGAGTACAGGAATCAGAGGAGCTGAGCTCTGAACCTGGCAGGCAGTGGTTTGCTGGCATGACCTTCCTCATTTGTTGTGCCAGCCCAGCTTCCATTACTGCCTCCTGACACAGGAGTGAGAAGATGTTCACCCGCATTGCTAACATATTTTGGGGGCTGTGGTTAAAAAAGTAAAACATTATTTGACTCAATGGTGGTATTGATTAACTCTTGTAGTCCGGAGCCACCAGCAGTAGAGGGCTGTGGAGCAGACTTCTGTCTTAACATATGTGATTATTGGCAATATGGATCTGCAGGGAGGGCTTGGACAGTTATTCGAAATCCCCAAACTGCATTAAACAGACACCACAGGTGTTCAGTGAGACTAGGCGTTTGCTTTGCAGTTTTTTTTCCCCTGTAATGCTGGTAGATCCTGTAAGCCCTACATGTGACAGGCTCTTCTAAAAACTTGCATGAGAGCTGGGGAAATCAGAGGCCCAAGTGCGTGGGGTGGAAGTAAGATTTACTGCATGAACAACGGTTAGGAAACTGTGATCTTGTATGTTGTATCCTTGACAGCTGCAGTCAACTTCTACTGGGTCAGCTGAAATCAACTGCAAGGTGACGAACCCTGCCAGAGCTAAAGGACTCCTTCTTATGGGTCATTTCCCCAGCTACAGTTGGGAACCCTCTGGGGAAAAAAAGCTGAGACAAACCCAGTGATGCTGTTGCTGCAGCTGCTGTTTACTTTTAGACTACAAAAAGAAAAAGATGGCATTGCTTATGTCAGATAGGCCGCTGGGGCCACAGGAGCCTCTTTGACCTCTGGCTGGGGGAAGGTGANTTACTGTGTATCACATTGCATATTTGTATATAGTATTATTTCCAATATTATTGTAGTTTAGTCATTAAATTGTCCTTATCTCAACCCACGAGTCCTCTTTGCCATTTACCTCTCTAATTCTCTCCCCTATCATTGGGTGAGGGCAGGGACTGTGTGAGCGGGTGTGTGTGGTTTGGCTCCCAGCCAAGGGCCAACCCGCCACACTTGTACTGCAGGGGACCAGCAGGACAGGGAATGTCCCAGCTGGCAGGGACGGTGGATCAGAGCATTTGCTTGGGGATCTGTTAAAAAGGATCCCCTAGCAGTTAGACAGCATTTTGTGTTATTTTTTTTTGTTCTTCACTTAACCTTTCATGTGGTTTGGTGTTTTTGGTCTCTGCTTAAAGTTTTCTGCTTCAACATAAAGTTGTTTGCGGTCCGTGCTGCTTCTGAACGGGTTAGAAGGTGACTGCCCACAGCACCTCACGTGAAAGGAGAAGAGCAGCCGAACCAGAAGGGTGTCATGTCCACTCTGGAGTACTACGGATGGAGACCTCGCGTGGCTTCTGCAGATTCTTGTGCCCCAGTCAGCTGGTGGTGTTTGCCAGCCGCCACCACAGCAGGAAAATTTGCAGACCATATAGTTACTAAGAAATAAGTGTTTTTGCCAAGCAGTTACTCGGAGACGGAGAGAGAGTAAGGAGCTGAACACAGGAACAAGCACTGCATGAGTCTGCTCTGTTACCTCTCCAGAAATGCTGTGCTCTGGCTGGCGTCATTTCATTGCATCTTAATTAGACTATTTCAGTTAGCATAAAGCACAGATGCAGGTTTTTTTTTGAGCTGTTACCCTAAGCAGTGGTCTAAGGAGAGCAGTATTTGTGCTACATCTCCTGTAGCACTCCTCAAAAAAAAAAAACAAAAACAAAAACCACTAAACAAAATAGAAAAAGCCCAAACCTCAAGCCCATGCAGATGTCTGTTGCATTCAGTCAGGACAGAGTCATCTCAGAGATGGTCAGTAAACTTCCACAGTGTCTGACAAAGTTAATGGATGTTTTGCTGTCAACCCTTGCGCTGAAGGACATTATTTTGATGTTAATAGTTTGGCTTGCAGCCTGGGTGGCTGTGAGTCACTGCGGAGGGCACTGGGGAGCAGGAATTTTGCTCAGGGGTTGCTTTGCACAGGTGTTTTGTTAGCTGCAAAATGTATCTTTTCCTGCAGCTGGTCATTTTACTCGGAAGAAGTCTGCCCTTTCTGCTTCATTTTTCTTCCCCTTGTTTTGTTTTTCTGGGACTCTGGACTTTACTGGAGTTACCAGCTAGTGCAGGTGTATGTGGGGAACTGGGTTTTGTGACCAAAGAAGGAAAAGAAATAAATGTCTGGACATACAGCTTTGGTTTCCATCTCATGTCTGTGTATCAAAAATAAATAATGCTTCAATTTGTTCAATGATGTGGGGTTTTTGTAGAATTGATTGTGCACTCCTGGGCTTCCAGCCAACCCCTTGATTTCAAACTTATCACCAGAAAAAAGGCAGGCTCTGAGCATGGAGTGGTTGACAGCAAGAGTCCATACGTTTGTGTCTGTGCTTGCAAACTGTCTGCTGGATGCAGTGCCTGAGAGATGCACAAGCAGCTGAACTGCTCAGCACATGGCTAACATCAAATTAATGCCACTATTTCTGAAAGCACATTCCTGCTGCAACACAGTTAGACAGTCGATGTTCACATTCATTGCTTTTGACAGCAAGGTAATTTAATTTAGATGCTCAGATGAAAGAGAAGCAAGAGGCATTTTTTTAAAAAATGAAAATAAAAGCCCACTCTTTTTATACATTAAATGCCTGCTTGAAGGGATAGATTAGTAGCCATACGGTGCGACTGATTTGCAAGAGCCCATGTATTTCAGTGGAGGGCCCTGTTTAAAGATAACAGGGAACACTACACCATGACTGCATTTGCCAGTTGGGTGTTCAAGCAAATGGCTGACGTTAATTCCTTCTCAGACTTTGGTCTAGGGCCAGTGGGGTTTGGGAAGGCACTTGACTGTTCCAGAGAGCAAGCTGGCCACCTGTGTCCTTCACCTTTGTTTCATGAGGCGAATTCTGTAAGAGAATTACAATACAGACCCTTGTTCCTAAGTTGCCATGGCTGCACAAGCGCGATACACTCGTGCTGACAAGGCCAGCAGCCAGAATCAGAAGGTTTTCTAAGTATTGGCTTTTCTGATAATTGCATGGCTGGTTTTGAGGTTCTCCTTGTATGACAGAGGTGTTTTGTTCATTTCCACCTCCCAGGCTGCCTTGAAGGTCTGTGTTTGGCTGTGTCCCATGATTTGGGAACATACAAGTGATGGGCTGGTGGCTTGGTAATAAGCTGGAGAGCCTTGCCCAGTGCGGTGCCAAAGTGTCTCTCGGTGTCCGGCAAAGCTGTTTAGATTTTAACTGCGCATTTCCAACAGCGGGAAAAGAAGGCAAGAAATGCCACAGGTGTTTTTCAAGGAGGTGCCAGACCGGCAGAGGCGGCCAGCATTCCCTCTTCCCAACCGCTCACATCCCTGCCTTGTGCTGTGGGATCGTTTGCTTGGCTGTGCAATGAACTGTCCCTAGCCTCTTGGAAAACTAGCCAGGCTAATGCTGGACCTCTCTATAGATCCCCATTTAATCATTGTCTCCAATGCACACCTTTGGGGCAACACCCAAGAGGCAAATGAATCAACTAAAAAGTTCTGGGTCTTGTGCAGGACAGCCTAATAATGAATAAGTGGTAGATTGGTCTAGTTTGGGAGTTTAAATATAAGGAGTTAAAATCAGATGGAACTAGTTTTCAGGTAACCTGGATATTGTTCTCGACACCTACACCGCATTTATAGTTTTAGTATCAGGCTCTATGCCAGGGTCAGAGTACTTGTCTGCAGTCACAAAACCACTGGGTGTGTTAACAGAGCAGTTCAGCCCGTGGCCGCAATGAACAATCACACTGGAGTCTGGAGCGAGGTTAAGATTTGATCTGTTACAAGTTCGGATCATTCAGAATCCTACTCTACTTTATTTGTTATTTATTTATTCTATTTATTATCATTTATTTATTAATTTTTATTAATCTCTTCTGTCTCTTTGCTATGCTATCTGAACACCTACTGTGGTTGCAGAGATCTGTGCCTCGAAGAGGACTGGATTAACATACTGGAACCTGCCAGGTGCTCAGGACAAGCCAGGGACAAATGTGCTCTGTGGAGGGGCTGTAATCTAGATTCTTGCCCGCTTTCTGTTGAACTGCTGAGAACCCCTTCTGCTTTTGTACAGGGAACTCCTGGCCAGGCTGCTTTAGAGTTGCCATGTGAATTTTACCAACTACCTGGAGTAATGCTGGAGTTGTTCTCTCACTGTTACAATTGACTGCACTGAAAAAGAGACTGTGCCTTGTAAGCAGTGTTTGCAGAGGTGGTCACCCCTTAGCTCTTCACCCAGTGGCTGTCCTTAAGTGAGGTGTGTGCTGGCAGGAGGCCGCTGGCTGGGGTGCATCACCTCAGGGCTGAGGGTCTTGGCAAGTTGGTGGGTGCCCTCGAGTCTGCCAGTGTTACTTGCAGGTGTGATTTAATTTCTAAGACTCGCACAAATATCAGGTGTGAACAGGAATTTTTTTCCTGTGTAAGCAGTAGAAGAGTTGGGAAATACAGTGCAGCCAAGGCTGGTTCTGTGCTTCCAGTGTTTTTCTTGGGTTCTTCCTGAGTTTTTCCTGCTCTCTAAACCCACGCTGTCTCTTGTGTACAGACAGGAAAGCCTGGAGCCAGCATCTGTATGGCTGGTTCATGAAATAAATGGAGAAAGGATGAAGTAAGGAGTAATCTGGGTTAGATATAGAAATACTAGGAGATTGTCCCTATTAGCTATTCCTTCTTTCTGTCTTATTCCTCATCCTTGCTGTCCTCGGTGTCCCAGCTGCTAGCTAGGATGAGCTGAGCAGATCAGCCCTATTGCTTCTGACCTCGGTGATTGGCACAACCATTGATTCAATTTTAACACTCATCTAAAAACTCATGTTCGCCTTGTTTTTATCACATAACCTTGTTTCCAAGCTTCACATGACAATCTGTTCACAATAGTTTCTCTTTCCTGCTCTTGCTTACAGAGATTTAACACTTCATATCATGATGATTGCCTTTCCCTGGGTGGATATTGTCTTTTTCATACATCTGAGATCTGTTCTTTGTGTGATATAATTGATTCTCAGGTCTGTTTCCTTCTTGCAAATTTTTGCTAGACCCTGCTTTGGGAACGGAAGAGAAGGTCTCTGGTAGTCAGTAACATGCTGACACACTAAAATGAGATGCTTAGTTTGATATCTGAAATTACTAGCAAATACTGAGAAATGCAGTAACTTGTGCCTCACTGAGGACTCGGTCGGATAGCCTGATTTACTCAGTGGCAAAGCTGGTGCTGGCTTCAGCCAGGTAGAAACAAGCTCTTGCATTTGGTTCAGAATAGGGTATGTGGGAAGCTACCCCAAGCCCCAGACCTTAAACGACACACCAGTGACACGAGGAGTGCCATTTAAGTGCCATATTTTATATTCATGGCCTTTTTATTTTCTTGACAGGAAACTAATTTCTCCTATGCAAGGTTTTAAAATAAATTGGCAAGAATGTTTGAGCCCTGCTTTTCCTGTGGGGTAACTCTTTTTTTCAATCCTTTATTTTTCAGTGTGTGAGTGATTATACACTTTGTGCATAATCTTTGTGTGCAGCAATTTTTCATGCCAACGTGTGTACTGTGATCTCTCTCACAGAGAATAAAGCAAAGCTGTTGACAAACAATGCGAAGTAATAATGAAAAGGGTGGGGTTTTAACGTCTGCATTGATACAGGAATAGTCTGTATGTTGCTGGAGTACTCTGTTCTGAAATGTAGATGTATCATGATCAAATTCATATCAATTGCTCCCACATTTCGCTTTGAAGGAAGCATGGAAAAATATCTGCTTTTCATAATAAGTTTAACATAGCAGTCTAATAACGTCATTAGTGATTTCCTCCTCAGGATTACATTTTCAAAGCCATGTGCAATCATTTCATTGTGTGCCTCCTTATTAATATCAGACACAATTAAAGTCCCACTCTGGCACTTAGAAAATGCATCCCTTGTGGCAAATGCCACCTCCACACAGAGCGTCCCAATGTCACGGCAGCTCTCCAGCATTTCTGCTTTCTGAGTCCCTCGGCACTGACTATCGGTGCTGTTACCTAGCCTGTGTTACATCTGAAATGTGGAGCGACACAGTGCTTGCAGTTGTTTTACTTGGCCCTGTCTGGCTATTTCAGCCAACCACTGGTGGCCTCTGGGGTGGAGATTTTACTTTGTGGTTAAATAATAATGTAAGAGCTTGTTTCTTTGAGAAAAAGTTAAAAAATAGCAGTAATATCACGAGCGTGATGTGGCATGGGCGGTAAGACCTCTGTTATTTATTATTTGTTTACTCAGCCCTGGAGGAACGGAGAGGAAAGTTCCCATAATGTGCTGTCAGAGAACATGTCTTCCAGGAGATAAGCAACCATCTGCTTTAGCAGGCGGCCGGTTACAAAATGGCCTTTGCAGCCCCTGTTCCAGCCTCCCTGAAAACATGGCCAGTTCTGGGCACTGGGAAAGCCCCATTGCTCAGCATGGGATTTTCTACTTTGCTGTGGTGGTAAAGCAAGGTGCTCCTGTGGGGCAACTGTTGGTGCCATTGGCATGTGCACAGGTCGAGTGGTGGCCATTGGGGTCCTCCCGCAGCCCCCTGCTGCTGGTGCTGGCAGCTGCTAACACGGGGGCTGTGGGTTCAGCCCGGGCAGTAGCCAGGGTCCCCAGTACTGCAGTGTGCCCGTGACCTGTGTATCGCAGGGCATTTCATAGAAGGCATAGGAATAGAAATAGTAATTATTTGTTAATGTACATACTCATGCCCATATATTTGTATTTATGTAGAAATATATATGCAATGTATCAAATTCTTGTGGAGTCAAACACAAAGAGGTGCTGCTTACCTAACCTACCTCTTCCTCTCATTTCCTCAGGCTCAGAGTCTGGCTTGTTGTTGGATATAATGAGCTGTCATCTTGACTCATAAAAACTTAGGAGTTTGATTTGGCAAAAAGATTAAATAATAAAAACCAACATACAGAATTCATCTCATCTGTGGCCATTGCCAGTGTCTATCTAGAACTACTTACGCTTCTTAAAGCCTTTCATGGCTTGTCACTGAAACTGAGCAATATTTAAAGCCATGTCGGATTACCCCTGTTCTCTAAGTAGTATTAGCCTGTCAAGGTAGAGGCTTATAATCTTACACTTGCTTGACAAGCTGCATTATTTTTACTGTAATGTTAATTTGTGGTGGGGCTCCGCAGTTAGTTATAGTTAGGTGTATGATACCTAACACTGAATGTTCACCAACTCTAAATAGAAATGGGCCACTTGATCAATTTTTCGAGTAGAACACTTGATTAATCTCTTCTGGTTTAATTTAGTGCCCTGACAAATGCTGAGTTTAACCTTTCTCACAAGTATTTATTTTCAGGAAGGCTGATGATATCAATAGCGGAAGGGAGATAGATGAATAGATGCCGAAGTGGAACGTCGTGATCTGTCTTTGTCTGGAAGAGAGATGCTTTGTTTGCAAGGGCAGAGAGGATTGTTCTGTGCACAGAGATGATCACAATGACTGATTCATGAAGGTTGCTTCAATGCACTCATACTTTTAGAGTTTACTCCGGCTTCTATCAGTATTTAGTTCGTTAAGGTGTTGACACAATTTTGCTGACATTCTTCTTAAGTGGATTATGCTCACAGCCAGTTTTTCAAAGCAAACAGATGGCTTTTCAAACAGAGCATGCCCACAGATTTATTTTTTTTTATGGTGTCTCTAGAATTCTGACAACTCTGTCAGAGGGGCCTGGTTTGTCATTAATTTTCTTGTGACAGATGATTCAAAACAATTTTTGCTCCTTCAGCTTGCTCAGATGAACCAGCTGTTTAAAAATAAAAAATACAAGGAGGCTAAGTCATAAATCAATTGTCTGCACATGAATGGAAGTGCACTATTTTGATAAGTTCATTTCTGTTTTTAGGACACTGTAAGATAAGAATGTCTTCAAAATATTGGAAGCATGCTCAGGAGGAACCAGAAGACGTGCATTGCCTCAGACAAAACCTGTAATCTGAATTGCCTGGTTACTGAAATGTGAAATCAGAATATACATAAGGGAGAGCAGGTAGCTCAGCACCCTCACGTGAGGTGTGACGTCCCTTGGCTTCTGGGGACTTCAGATATGAGTCTTGGCAGGGTGGACTCAGGCAGTCATCCTCTAGGCAGCGGTGTATCAAACCCCAAGTAGCTTCCCTTAAATGAGTGTCTCGGAGTCCCTAGGCAAATTCAGTTTGTGGGCCACTCTGGGAAAGATTTCCATGCTTTGCCTTCACCCTGAGAAGGAAGAAGAAATATCAAGAACGTGGCATAGACTCAGCTGAAGCTCTTTTTGCATTATCTCATGGAGCTGTATCTGTCTTGTGCTGCTGCACGATGGGAAGTCTCCATGCATGGTGTAGGTGGGTACTCCTGCTGCCTGGGGAGACACAGGCCATGGCGCAGCAGAGGACAGGCTTCTAGAAGTCTTTCCCCAGACACCCCAACCAAGGGGACACCAGGTGCTTCAGGGTACTGGGCCATCATCACCATAATTTTACCTCACTGTTGCTCTGGCTCTCCCAGGTTTTGGGTTGAGTTGTCCTTGGTGATGTAGGGATGTCTGGTTTGAGTTGTTTCTTGTGCTAAGGAGATGTTTCTGTTCTTGTGCATGAATACATGATGCCAGTTTTTGACTTAGAAAACTTAAGGCTGCAAAGCATCATCACACTAGTTTTGCCTGCTTGTTAGTGCAGCCTTTGGTGTCTTCAGTCCCGTGGGCATGATAGGGAAAAGCAGCAGCCCCCCTGCAGCCAGGTCTATTTCCTCCTGAAAACAGACTATTTAAAACTGCATTTATGTAGTGAAGAATCTGCCACTGTTTTTGGTAACATTATCACATCATTAATGATACTGTCACTGAATCTCTTTGCTTATGCTGCAGGGCATTGTCCCTGTCACTACAGCCTGGGAACGATTCCTGTGCGTTTGCAGGCAGGGAGGGAGACTGGGGTGTGCTGGGTGCTCAAGGCAGCTACGGGGCTCCTGGGTTCCTGCCTGCCGCCTTTATCCATCAGCTAAACCTCTGTCTTAAAAGCAAGATCACAGCTATGTGAAATATGTGCTGCGTAAATTATTCTTGTTTTGTTTTTTCAAGCCATGTCTGCTCACTGGATCCCAAGCTGTTTGTCTGGGTATTCCCATAACTGTCATGCTACCGAGATACAAATCTCTTCAAAAGTGCTTCATACCAAACAGCACAGAGCTGCTCGCACAGTCCCAGTGCTCTTTGTTATTCCCACATTGAGCTGGATTCCCAGCATCTGGGCAGTGATTTGCGTTGTTCAGCAGGGACAAATCCATGTCACCAGGAGATGAGGCAATCGGGTTCTGGGGTGCAGGCTACCATCCCTGGCTGATGTGGTTTCCCACGTGGTGTTTTCCAGTGCAGCGGGACTTGCAAGCTACCATTGTTTCTTCATTGTGAACATTGTTTACGGGGGCTCAGGCGGTGCAAGTTCGGTGCCAGGCGCTGATGAAGAGAACTGTTGTCATTGGTGTGGGATAAATCTTTCCTCTGAACTCTAGGGAAAGGGAGAGCAGAGAGATGCTCATGTCGTGCTCTGACTCCTCCAACACATCTGGTTTGTTTTGAAAACTGGAGGAGGGTTGGTCATCAGTCACCCCTCCAGTGTGCCCCAGGTCTGTTGTCTCCTCTGAGATCCCGCAAAGCATCTGTGGCTCACAGGAGGTCAGGTGAGGTTGTGGGGATGTGAATGTGACATTTCAGTCTGCAGTGATATTCCTGTATAACCAGCTGCGGCGGGTGGTGTGCTTCGGGTGACATTAGGAGAAGAGCAGCTCAAGTTCTTAGTGATACTGAATTTTAATGGCCAGATGCTTTTATTTATTTGTATCATCTAACGCCAGAACCTTATTGCTTTGTGGCACTTGAGATATCAATATTGCATAAATATTCGTGTTGGCATTTCTGAACACCAACTCCTTAGTCCAAATTTCATGTAACACATTTTTCCTGATAGTTACAAGTTGGATTGATGTCCTGATAGTCACCTCACCTTTCCATGCTCAGAGAAGATACAGGAGCAGGCTTTTGCTCATGAAGTCTCTCATTCCTATTCTCCTGCTCGAAGGACCCAAACAAAAGAGTTCCAGTGGATTCAGCGCGGCACTGCAGGGCACTGTGCCTCTGACAAGTGTGCAGTCTGGCCTGCCGCTGCTAAAGGAGAGCACAAGGCTGGGCAGCAAATCCGGGTGCAAGGCGAGTGGGGAACTAGGGTCTCAGAGCTCACAGGGGAGCCCCAGCTGGGGACACGCAACCACTGCCATGGGGGCACCTGTCCCGCTCACCCTGCCTGCTGTGCCCGCTGCTGCCTTCCCCACTGAGCGGGGCACCAGGCTGCAAAAGGAGCTTCAGTCACTTCCCTGGGGGCTGGTGTTCACAAGGAGGCAGGGGGGATTTGAGGCAGGACCTGGGACCTGTTCCACAGCATCAAACAGTGTGTCAGAGACATGAGAGCAGTATTGCCGCTTTCGGTCCTGAGCGATGTGCGTGATCCCTGACTCTCTCCTGCGTGTCTGTCTCTGCATCCTCAGGGCCAAGGAGATCTCCTGAAGAATGCCAAGAACGAAGCCCTGGAGAACATGAAGCAGATCCAGCTGGCATGCCTGTCGTGCGGACTGAGCAAAACAGGAAGCGGGCACGCAGACGCCAAGTCAAAACGGTGCCTGGAGGCAATACAGGAGAAGGATACCGGAGATGAGAACAGGAGGCTGTGAGGGGAGGCAGAGCTGCTGCATTTGTCACAAATTTCAATAACTCTAAACTATTCTTTTAAAGCATTTAAAAATTCACACAGGAATGCCCTCTACAGGGTGTTGATAGTATTAAAATCCTCACAGTGTCAGTATTTAAATGCAGTTAATTTATCTAAGTTAAACTCTGGTAGTGAGATTTCTAACGAAGCCAAGCTGTCTGTATGCAAGTGCGCATGTGTGTGCGCACATGCAAATCCATAGACACCCTTTCGTGCATTACATTAGCCATTTGCTAATTTATTCCTTTGTCATCTTTGAATAGGCCTGTTCATTCTGAAGATCAAAACAAATAGACAGTACTTGTGTCAGTTTTGTGCTTTATTTTACTCTCCAGCTTTTATCATTTAACTTATAGTTTACGTTACTGTTACGCTGCTTAAACAAAGAAAATGCAACTTCACCGACAGCGGTTTTTGTGAGGGCAAAAACAATGGTTTGCTGCAGATCTTGAACGTGATTTTTAATGAGCAATTCAAAACAGGTAAAGGAGATATTAAACGGTCGGAGTTGCAGGATAGATTATTATTAGATTTAAGGTGTGCATTTCACTGAATTTTAGCAGGCTGCTCTTCAGGATACACCCAGATAGCACGTACTAATGTAACAACTAGCTGATTTATTCCATTCCAGTAAATCATTGCTACCTTGTAGATCTGCAGCACAGCTACAGTCTTTGCTGATAGGTGTTATCTTGTGTAGTAATGAGCATAGCTAGCCAGCCCTGCAGTTAGGAGGAGAGCTGTGAATACCCTATGGTGGTCATGAACTCTGAAGGTGAGCTTCAGGCCATTCTGAAACACCCTGTGGTGCCAGTATTGGAAGGAAGGTTTTACAGATTTCACAAACTGTGAGCTTTACTGCAAGAGTTGTGAGAGGTCAGACCTTGCTCGATGCCTTCTGCTTAGATGCTGAAGTTGGTTGGAGGAAGCAAGCAGGATCTGGCCTTATATTGTGTTTAAGAATCATGCTGTGCTAGAAATTTGAAGCCAGGCTTCAGAACTGCTACAGATGTAGTTTAGGTAAATAGCTTGGGGGGAAAATGGGGTACCAGCATTTTTGTGCAGCAGTTACAAATGTCCTGACACGTGTCAGAGGTTTGGGGTAGTTCTGAGAATCGGATGCCTTTTTGTTCCACTGTAGAAAGGAGATGGAGAATGTCACAAAGCAATGCATCCTCGTCCCTCCCAGCGTCCAGCTCATGTATGCTCACAACATTCATTTCAATTGTTTTAAGTACTGTGTTTGAGTGTAGCATTTGTGTTACTTTTAACAGGACTAAGTGTTTTATGGTTATAAAAAAGACTATATTTATTTAAAGCATTGCTTTTATTTTGAAAAGCTACTTTTTAAATTAATTTGATTAACAAATATGCTAATTTTCTGAACTTAACAAAAGGTAATTGCTGAAAATTTGACCATTGGAGAATCTTATATAGCTATTGTGTTAAGTTATTTTTGACTTCTTAATAACACTAGTATGTTCATGTTGCACATTACTGAGAGAGTAAAGCTATGAAACAACTTTGACCCATGTTTTTAAAGTGATTTAATGCAGAAGGTAACCAACAAGACTTGGATAAAGGTGGTTTAGAGCAGGTAAGTTGTTTGAGAGAAGGTTCTGCTCTAATAGAAACTGTATTATTGCAAACGTTATAACTTGGATGCCTTAAATACCATTTCAGTAAAACTTGCCATACATGTTCAGATTCAGCCCTAAATCCTCTCTCTATGTCTCCATTAGATTATGAGAGTGTATTCAGCCTTCGCTGAATGTTATAAACAAATGAACATAAAATTACACAGAGAAGGGCTTGCTTTCTCTGCTCACATGGAAAGGGATACGACATAGCCCTTGCTCTATACATATCTGCAGAACCAGAAGACACTGTCTGGACAGAGATCCCACAGCATGCATGCCCACATCTTTCATGCCATGTTTAGCTTTCATGTTGTGCCCTGTGCCAAGGTCATGCTGCGTGGCTTTCTGTGCCCAAACACAGGGAACAGAAATCCTCGGGCACCCTGGATTGTCCCAGGCAGCTGGGACTGCGCCTGGTGCTGGCACCCACAGCCCCGTGGCTGGAGCAGCACCACCCTCCCTCCTGCACAGACAGGGCTGGCAGCAAAAGCTCGTCTTGCCTTCCTCTGTGCCCCTTTGGAAGTCACTGGCAGTGGGAATGGATGATAAAGCAGCAGTCGGTGTAATAAAAAATCAGCCTTGAAGGAGAACACATGGAAAAATTGTATCTATCAACACAGGTGGGAATGACAGCCCAGCCTTTCAGAAGTGTTTCATGGCATGCCTGGCTTCTTACTGTGGCACAACAACCTTCTGCAGGCCCTGTGCTGGTATGATTTGCCTGATGTCCCAGTTGAACATGTGGATATTATCTGTGTCATTTCCAGGGGCTGATGTCAAGAACGGGTTACAGGTATTTGCAGTTGTTTGCAGTGTGTTTTAGCAACCAGAAATCAGAGAACCTCTCAGGGACTGGTGTGGGGAGGTGTCTTCCAGAGGGAATACAAGAGTGAATCTACCTGGGCTCTCATGGCACCTCTGCCACTTAGTCTCAGATCTTTACAGTATTTCTTCATAGGAGAGGTGCTACAGCTTTCTGATCATCTTTGTGGCCCTCCTCTGGACCTGTTCCAAGAGCTCCACGTCCTTCCTGTGCTGGGAGCCCCAAGCCTGGATGCAGTACTCCAGATGGGGCCTCACAAGAGCCGAGTAGAGGGGCACAATCACCTCCCTCTCCCTGCTGGCCACCCCTTTTTTAATGCAGCCCAGGACATAGTTGGCCTTCTGGGCTGCAAGCACACACTGCTGGCTCATGTCCAGCTTCTCATCTGCCAGGACCCCCAAGTCCTTCTCTGCAGGGCTGCTCTCAAGGAGTTCTCCCAGTCTATACAAGTACCTGGGATTGCCCTGGCCAAAGTGCAACACCTTGCACATGGCCTTGTTGAACCTCATTAGGTTATAGAATCATAGAATCATAGGATGGTTTGGGTTGGAAAGGACCTTAAAGATCATCAAGTTCCAACCCTCCCCCCCAAGGTTCTCAGGGGCCCACTTCTCTAGCCTGTCCAGGTCCCTCTGGATGGCATCCCTTCCCTCTATTGTATCAACTGCACCACTCAGCTTGGTGTCATCTGCAAATTTGCTGAGGGTTCACTCAATTCCCTCATCTATGTCATTGATAAAGATGTTGAAGAGCACCAGTCCTAAGACAAACCCTTGAGGGACACCACTTGTGACCGGCCTCCATCCAGATATAGAGCCGTTGACCACAACCCTTTGACTACAACCAGCCAATCAGTTCTTTATCCATTGAACAGTCCATC
>VZTO01019354.1:63650-135630 GCA_013400615.1 Syrrhaptes paradoxus | reverse complement strand
GCTTCCACTTCCTGTACATTTCTCTCTTTTTCTTCAGATTGAGCTGCAGGTCCTTGCTCAGCCATGCTGGTCGCCTGCCTCCTTTGCTTGATTTCTTCTGCTGGAGGATGGAGAGCTCTTGCACTCTCAGAAGGGTGTCCTTAAAGAGCTGCCAGCTCTGTTCTGCTCCTATGCCCTTAAGGACAGTTTCCCAGGGGATCCCGTCCAGTAATTCCTTGAACAGCTGGAATTTTGCTCTCCTGAAGTTCAGGGTCCTGACTCTGCTTTTGCCAAGCCCATATTCCTCAATATCACAAACTCCATCAGGGCATGGTCATGACAGCCCAGGCTGCCCCCAGTCTTAACCTCTCTAATGCTCTCTTCTACATTGATGAGCACCAGGTCTCGTAAAGCTTCCCCTTGGGTTGGTCCATCTAATATCTTGACCAGGAAGTTATCCTCAATAGACTCCAGAAGTCTCCTGGATTGTTTGCAGCCTGCAGTGTTGTTATCCCAGCAGATGTCTGGATGGTTGAAATTCCCCATCAGGAGAAGAGCCTGCAAGTGTGACACTTGCAGCTAAAGCAAGAAGGCCTTGTCAGCAGGTTCTCCCTGATCAGGTGGCCTGTAGTGGACCCCAACCACTAGATGTCCTTTGCTGGACGAGTCCTTGATTGTAACCCATAAGCTCTCAACCTGGTCATGACTGTTTCTCAGATGTAGCTCTTCGCATCCTATCCACTCCCTAACATAGAGGGCAACTCCCCCTCCCCTCCTACCCTGTCTATCCCTTCTGAAAAGCCTGTAGCCCTCAATCACAGTGTTCCAGTAATGTGATTCATCCCACCCTGTCTCCGTGATAGCTATTAGGTCATACTTTTCTAATTGCACCACAGTTTCCAACTTCTCCTGTTTATTTCCCATGCTGCGTGCATTGGTATAGAGGAACTTCAGCTGGGCTACTGGCCTCAATACCTTCTTGGAGGAGCCCTTCCTAACATCTCTGGGACAGATCTGGGGTTTCCCCCCACTGCTGCCCAAGGCGACAGCATTCCCTTGCTCTTCTTCATCACCCAGTACATCCTCTCCCCCCATCGTATCTAGTTTAAAGCCCTGCTAATCAGCCTAGCCAGCTTCCTCCCTAGAATATTCTTGGCCCTTCTAGTCATACTCATCCCATCCGATGTCAGTATTCCCCGTTTCTTAAAGCTGTGCCCCAGATCATAATGCCCAAACCCCTGAGTATGACACCATCCCTGAAGCCATTCATTTAGTCTGTCTGTTCTCCTCCTTCTGTCTGGGTCCTAGTCTCCAACTGAGAGGAGAGAGGACAACGCTACTTGTGCTCCTGATCCTTTAAGCTGTCTCCCCAGAGCCCTAAAATCCCTTTTGATTGCCCTTGGGCTTATTTTACCTACTTCGTCATTGCCAACATGAAAAACCAGTAAAGGGTAGTAATTGGAGGGTCTTACGAGGCAAGTGATGATCCTAGCAACATCTCTCACTCGGGCCCTGGGCAGGCAACACTCTTCCCTATGGGACAGGTCTGAGCAGCATATCGGGCCCTCGGTTCCCTTCAAAAGGGAGTTCCCTATGACGACAGCCCTTCTTTTTTTTTTTTTTTTTGATTGATGATGTTGCCATACGGGGGACAGTCTGACTTGTTCCAGGCGACCCCTCTAAGATGGATGGGTCTTCATCCACCTCCACATCCCCCTGTCCCTCCAGCTCCAGAGCCTCGTACCTATTGTGTAACGGCACCTGGGAAGGTGGGACAGGCTGAGAGGGGATCCGCCTGCTGCCCCACACAGGGACTTGTCTCTATCGAGCATGAAGGAATCCAGCCATGAAGCATGGGAAATGAAGCTGAGTTAGTCTAGCTGTTCATGGACCTGATTAGTCGTAAATCAACAGGAACAGTTGTCACCAAATTCCACATGCTGGTGTGACCAGCAGGACTGACCTCTTCCCTCTCCCCTACCTGAGGTCAGCACGAGTTAAAGCACCATGCTGCTTTGCTGCTTTTTGTATCATTTTTCATGCATTTTATTTACTGGTTTCTAAAGAAATAATGCAGCTTCTGAGTGCAAACAAGGTGAAAGTTTTGCATGTTCCTCTTTCTGAGATTCATCTCCCAAAATAGATTTTTATCAGATAATTGCATGCATGGAGAGAGCTTTCCTGTGTAATGATCTGTCTCTTCCATCTATCTATTCAGATTAAAACATTAGGTTGTAGCCTCCTTGGCTTCCATCCCACTGCTATAGCAATAGAGAGCAGCTTCAAGCAGGGGATGGACTCAGGAAGCTTCAGAAAAGAAAAAGGTGAGGGGGTCACAAGAGGAATCTTTCCTCACCTCCCCTGTTTGCTGTTGGACTGCGTGTGGTGCCCCTGGCTCATATCACAGCAGCAGTAGATGATGTATGCGTTCGATAAATCTGAGATATACTTCTTGTGAAGTGCAGTGCTTCACAGGGGAAAGGTGATTGTGAAGGATGAAAACGTCTGGGCATACTGAGTGTGCACTTGGGAATGGAGCAAACACCAGGTACCCAAATGCCCTCTCCCGTCAGCCCCTCTCACCTCCCTGGGCAGGCACGAAAATCCAAAGGTTTCCATAATACTTTGCCTGGGAAATTGTCTCCAAACTGACACACAGAGCACAAGGCAATGTTTCCCCGGGCAGCTGGTGATTACTGCTGGGATGCATCTCCCAGGTCTGAAGCACAAGTGCTGTTTGAGGCTATTCCAGCACAGTCCCTTTGGGTTGCTTTTGCACAGACTCAGGCTGAGCAGTCTTGCATTTGCTCTCCAGAGCAGGTCTCTGAAAAAAATATTTCCTTTTTAAAATAATGTTGAGGAATACGCGAGTTCAGTAACCGAGGTGTGAGTGGCTGGGCCAAAAAATGTGATGCAAGCACTGTTCCACCAGCTGTTCCTCCGCAACTGCGTGAACATGCCCCTGATCAGACGGGTCACGTTTTAAATGAGGATTTTCTACTCTCTTTAGCTATTTGAAGCATTTTATGAATAAATTGCTTTTCCAGAAAATATTCATGGAGTAATTTCAGGAAAATGTGCAGAAATCAAACTCTCTGCACACAACGCCTGGGCAGGAGGCAGTGTTACGTTTGACATCTGTTTGCTGTGTACAGTCCACACCACCCTACTCTGGGAAACTGGAAGAAAAATGAGTTATTGTAAAGGCAAGTTTGAGTTATTGGTGGTGTTAGAAGTATTTTCCCTTTTACATTGTGCAGTGGGGACTCATTCATTTATTAAGACATGAGTATAGTAGGGTTGGAAAGCAAATGTGATACTTGAGGCCAAAAGTAATGGAGAGGACATGCATGTTGGCATGTCACATGTGGGGAGGGATGCTGGGTAGTGGGGGTCTGCGTGGGTGAGAGCAGGCCAAGAGCCCCAGGAGGAGTCATCACCCTCCCTGCAGTGGCTGGGAAGGTCTCTTTGGGCAAGGAGTGGGTTGGTACCCAATGGAGTTGGTTTCCACCAGCAGAAGTTAGCACAGGCCTTGGCAAGTGCTGGGGGCATGGTGCCTGTGGCAATTGGTCCCATTCCTGACCCATGGATTAGTGTGGCTGTGGGCTGTCTTTTGGGGAAACCCTCAGGGAATGGAAGAGTCCATGGCAACAGCCTCGGGACACAGAGGCATTCCCACCATCGGAGCCCTCCCGGCGCTGGGTGGGGTTGCAGTGACTGGGGCTGCAGCACTGATGGCGCTGGATGCGAGCAGCTTGTTGCTGTGGCCTGGTGGGTACGAGTGCTGTTCAACGCGGTTTCTGTCTGCAGGTGTCAATCAGTTTTAAGTGACATCTCATTAAATCACCTCATTTGACTCTTGCATGCAAAATCACAAAATTGCTGTGCTTCAGTGATATAATGTGCCACTGGGAACATCACAGATATGTCTGCTTGCTATAATATGTCAGGTGTTATTTTTTTGTAAGACAAAATTGTCTTTTTTGACCCAGCAGTATTAGTCCTCAAAGGCAACCTGACTGAATGCCTGTAGTTCATCCTCAGTCTCTGAAGTGAACTTAATAAAGAGTTTAAAATATGGGAAGAGATTGAATATGCCAGGTGAAGCATTTATTTTGGATGGCAACTGAAAAGGCAGCTAAATAGGGTATACAGGATGGAGATGAGATTAGAAGTAGACAAGGACCAGTATTAATCTGGCTTGTCTAGGGGCACACATGGGGAGAATGGAGGAATGGATGAGTTATTTGTGTGCTTCCTCAGATAGGGTCTGGTGGACAAGCTACACATAGTACAATTAGAAATGAGATACGAATTATGATTCACACAGCAGGAGCTGCTATGATTATTTATGATGCTGATGGATGGAAAAGGGTACTAGAAGCAAAGCACAGTGGGAGTTTAGCAGCTCTGTAGTTGCAGTATTAGCCTGCTGGGAGGGGATCAGCAAACCCAGGTGTATCTGTGCATCAGGAGATGTGAAAACTTCCAGCATTGCCATGCTCTGCCCCTCTCCTGTGTTTCGGACCTGTGCCATATTGACTGTTCTGCAAAGGAAAGCTTTTCCTGCACCGAGGCCATCTTCAGGGCTCGGCCCCTGGGACAGCGTGGCGGGGCTGAGCTGGGAGAACCCTCCAGGAACAGCCTTTGTGTCTGCACTGCTCCCCCTGCCAGCCAGCATGCTGGGATGGAGATTGTACCTTGAGACACTTGTCAGCGGGCTGGGCACCTTCTGTTGGCACAGCTGACTTCTTCCCTGAGATATGGAAAACCACATGTAGGCTTGCATCTGGATTGTTTGCCATTTGATACTTGTATTTTTGTCATGGCTTGCTTGGCCAATGGGAGCTTTGAAAATATTATGACTTTTATTTCAGCAGTGTTCTCCTGTCACGAGATGTGTTAGAAGAGCTACAAAGAGCGCAGAGAATTAGTGTTGTTGAATGGTGCTACCAAGTGCGGTGCTTCTGCACATACTTGTGTGTGTCAGTTCCATAGAAGAGAAATTTTTTTGGTTTTGTTATTGATTCTAATTTGATATTTAGCAAGGTGATTGCAGTACACCTGCAGCCATTATTCATTTGGAATTGTCTCTCCCAAGTCTTGAGGAGATGTGTTATGTGAAAACTGACACTGTGGTCTGTCACACTCTGTGCATAGAAGCTGTTGCCAAGAGATTTTTTTTAGTGCTTAAAGGTCATAATTAACATCAAATGAACACAAACATCCACAGGAAAAATGTTTCTACCAGGCAGCAAATTAAGAACAGATGAAAGTCTCTGATGTGGGGTCAGATGACAGCATTAATAAAGACAAAACAGCACCAGTTATGATTCCTCCCATTATTTATATGAATTGGATGTGAAAATTGACTAAATAGTATTTAATAACAATGTCCATGGGAAAGAGCCTTCGGCCTGGTGAGGAATTTTTATTGGGTAGCCATACATGCTGGGGCCTCTGGATCCCAGCTATCCAGCCAGAAAAAACAGCTCCTGTGTTCCTGCTACCCAAGGCAGCAGGTAGGGTAAGACCTGCCTTTTCCTAGGAGGCAAGCGGGACACAGATGGTGCTTCTAGCTGTGTCCCGGAGAGGCTCGGTGCTGCAAGAGGCTGGGTGCATCCCTGCCAACCACCGGGAGCTCCTGACAGGGGGCTGAGGGGCTCCAGCTGGGAGAAGCTGCACAATGAGGGGTTGTGGGGATTCAGGTTATCCTGTAAAGACATAGGGGCAGATGCTGCTGCTGTTGTTTGCCAAGAAATGTTTTGTGATACTAAATGATTTGAACCCTCGCATCTGCAAAAACTAGAGGATGAGGATAAAGGGTGGCTTCTGCTTCAGACGTTAGGGTCTGAGGTGGACCATGGCACCACCACAGGGTGACCAGCCAAGAGAATCCCCTGTAGCAAATGCCAGACCTCCCTGTCCCAGACAGAACAGCATTTCTAGCAGGAGCAAACCACAGGGAAGAAACTGAGACCTCAGGAAGGTAAAGTGCCACATCTTGTTTTGTGTGGTACTAACATTGCAACCTGGCCTGATGGGAGCATGAAGATAATCTTCAAGAGACTGAAGCAGGCACAAGGACAGTGTTACTAAATTTGGAAGGTCAGTGTCAGGGATACTAGGGTGTTCCTGCTGCTCGTGGATAACAGGTTTCAGCCCCCTCAGTGAGGCAGATTAACTTTTTCCCTGGGACTGGCTCTGCTTTTATAGCACATCATGAATCCTCTATTTCCTCCTGGACTAAATACAGTTGCATCTTCTCCTGGGAAAGGCAAATTGATTGTAGGGAGTTCAAAGAATGAAAGCTGAGCAGGTGGCTTTCTAGATTATGCAGTTTTCTTGGCAAGAGCTGCTTCTATGAGCAACGTGCCTGCCTGCAAGAGAGAAACACAGAGAGCACTGTAATTCCCGGGGATGGAAGCGGTGGTGGCTGGAGAGTGAAGGCTCTGCAGAGTGAAGCTGAAAGGATGAATCTGTTTAACTGCACATCCCATTAAAACGGGTGGCTGGACAGAAAATTGCCTCTAACGGCATCCAGAGAGGCTGAGACGTCAGACAGGGATTTAGTGCCATTGCCTGTGTGGTTACGTCTGCCGGAGAGACTCGGTGTGAAGCACAGCCGTGCCGGCCTCGTGCACGGGCAGAGTGGGGCCGCGGGGCCTGGCCTGTGCCCCGCTCAGCACTGCAGGATGGTGCACAGGCACAGGAGGGCTGCGGGGACGCAGGGTTGTGGGGAGGAAGGTGTGCAGCCTCTGGTCTCATGCTGTATTTTAGCAATTGAATGTCTTCCTCTTGGGGATGGCTCTTCAGTCCTGCGAGGTCTCTGCTGAGTGGATGGTTTGTGCCAGATGGCAGGGAAATAGGCCATGAAATCACCACTTTTTGTAATGCCCGTTCAGGGAGTGGAGACGCTAGTCCTCTTTTCCTGGAAGGGCTCCCATGGGACTTCTGGACTCCCAGGGCTGGGACTGCCATTGTTTTAACGCTGTTGCACCCTGCAGTATTTCTGCTTCCCGTGTCTGTCAGGGGAGGCAGCGTGCCCTCACTGGACACATGAGGGATGTGGAGCGAGAAAGTGCAGGGGATCGGCTGACGGGGACCCGAGGTCTGTGGCAGAGCCCAGAATGAAACTGCTCCCTGGGAATGCAACACAACCCTCGCCTTCCCCGTGCTGGCCACAACTCCCCGCCCTCCGTGAACCACTAATTCCAAGGAAAACTTTTGACTGGGGTTTAAACTTTTCTTTAAGACAGATGAGAGAGATATGTTGAGGGATAAAGGTAATTAATGACATCAGTCTGTCTTTTGAATGTAGGTTATTTTGTAACTGATTGAACAGAAATTTTTGAAAGCAGAGTTTAAGCAGGCATAAGATTAGCCAGGATTAATAGGGATTTCTGCCTGGTAGCCTAAATCTGATGTTTTTCAGTTAGTAATCCTTCTTTCAGGTCAATGAATCTTCCTGTAAGAAGGAAAAAAATATAGGTTACACAAGAGAGTTCAAGAGTTTCACTTGTCATATGAAAGGGATTTAGAGCTGTTTCCAGCACCTGAACTGCTTCCAACATTTCAGGGAGCCTATGTGGTTCTCTCAGAGGAAGCCACAAAGACACCTTCTCTTGGGCTATGCTGATGCTCATATGGAGAGTTGCCCAAAGTGCTTCAGTTAGAGAATACCTACTGCAGATAGGACAACCTTACAAAGGGTTCTGCATTGGCAGCAGTGTGCTGTGAGCTGGGCTACACCAGTTGCATTTGCACCTTGACTCAGGCTAAAGTGTCTGTGCTGTGCCCAGGTGTGAGATGTACAACACAGTCTTAGCTGTGAGGCTGCATTTCACATCCTTGCTGGTTTTGTTTATCCAGCTTCTTCCAGCTCATTGCCTGCAATTGTTTTTGAGCACACAAACTTTTTTGGCCATGCTGATGCAGGTTTGTCCTTCTCAGCTGTTTCTTTTGGCCAGGATGAGCAGAGGCCTCCACAAGGAGCCTCACGCTTGTTGCTGCTGTGCTGCAGTCCTCTGCCTTGTCTCTGTCTCTGCTAGCAAAAGGTTCTCTTTGAGCTGCATGCTTCTGGCAGTGCCCAGGACATCCGCAAATGCTGAGCAAAGTGGTCATAGGAGGTTTCCAGTGGGCGTGTGAGCTCTCTTCAGAGGGCTTCTCCATCTCTGTTTGCCCCTGGCTTGGCTTGAAGAGCCAAAAGCACTTTACATTTCTTCTGTTTTATCATTAACTTCAGGCACTGCAGTGCACCTGGTCACTGGGTTAAAAATCCTTTAAAGTGCTGTACAAAGGGGAAAACAAAGCCTTTTCCATAACTACTTCGGGTGGTGCAGCAGGACAACTGAATTGTTTGGAAAATAACTGCCTTGAATTCCCTGCTTTGCTGGCCTGTCCTCCTTGCCTGTGTCTTGTGCTCAGGCTGCTCCCTTGGACTGTGAAGCGTGAGCAGAGGATGGGGAGGCTGTGCCCATCCTCACAGGCAGAGCCAGTGTACCTGAGAAAATGATGAAAGCTTTTCCCCTAATGCTTAGGATGTCCCTGAATGTGTGTGTGAGACCAATTACAAGCTGCCACAGCTGCATTTAACCATTGTCACACTGAGGCTGAGAATGTCTCTGTGTGATAAATGTGTGTGGTCCCACTTGTGAGCCTTGGGGGGTATCGCAGAGCACCCTTCATGGCCGCGTCCCCCTTCCTGAGGGGAGGAGGTAAGCCAAAGCCTGATGCCATGTGGACACTTGCTTCATGGAAAAGAGGTTTGTTTCAGTATAGATGAAGGAATCCCCAGCTGACTTTGCTCAACTGAGACAAGAGAGTCCTTTCCACAGAGCATACACATCATTTCATCACATAGGCATCTGCTGGGGACATTGTTCATCCTGCAGCCTTGACCAAATTCTCCTTTTTCCAAGAACTGAGCTAATGCTGCAGGTGCTCCCACCCCACAGCCGTGAGGCAAAGCCTCATTTAAACCTCAGGGAGAGATATTTGTATTAATGTGTCAGACGTCATATTTGTGAAGGTCTACAGTGTGAGCACGAGCAGCTACTGTGACTTGGCTGGTATGTTGTAACATGGTTGTCTGTTTGTACCCTAAGAAAAAACCCAAGTTCAGTTTCCCAATGTTTGGATGGTGTTAAACATATATGAACAGCTAACATGGCCTCGATTTGAAAGTTAATTAAAATCAACCTAATTAAGGCTAAAGTAGTTATGACTGTGAATATCCCCAACAGGGTTTGATGCAGTTTAACAAAGTTGCCTTAAATTCAGACCTTTAGTTAATGGAGGCTAAATTTCTTGTTTGACAAGCACTGAGATGGAGAACTGCCTATGGACATGGAGCAGCTCCCAGCGGGTTAATGCATGGCCGCTGCTCAGCAATTGAAAACTGGCAGCAAGGTGAGAGAACAGGGCAGCTAACCAAAAAAGCTCCAAGGTATAGAAACCCCAGACTGTGAGGTCATGTTTTGTCATTATAATCCCTCGTGCTCTGGCTGAGCCATATGGCAGTAGTTCCTTTCACAGCTCATCCCCGGGGCACAGGTGATGCCAATCTGCTTGTAAATTAGCTGGTGCATTGGTAAATTGGACAGCAATGTGAGCTGAAGCAGATTATTGCACAGTTAGTCCCCAGCAGTCAATGCAGTACCGTGCTTTCATTGCTCTTGTCTTGCTGAAAGGAAGAGAGGAGTGCAGGGGTGCTGGCTGGTGGTCAGGGCTCTTAGTGTTCACCTCTCACCATCCTTCCTGCTCCTGTCCTCTGGAGGAGCTGAGGAGACCCTGCCCAAGCCTGGCCCTCATTGAAGGGCAACATCTCACCTTCACAGACAGGCAACAACGGAGGAGGCTGCAGCAGCAAGGACACAGCCTGGGGACCTGAGCCAGACCATGGCCATGTTGAGAGTTGTGACTTCCTTTACCTCTCCATCTCCTCTGGCACCGAGGTGAGGACAGCACCACTCATGCCTGTGTAAGGTGAACGGGGCTGCTTCCCATCACTGCTGGGGAAAAGTTGTTCTTACCTTCCTCTTGGAGGGAGGTTGGGGGCAGTATAGATGCACCTCAGCCTGGGAAACCTCGCTCTAGGTTTCATGGGGAAGCATGTTCAGCCTGGGGTTTCTAGGTTTTGTGTGTTGTTCAGCCTGGAGTAAGCCTCTGATCCGCTACTGAGCTGGCAGTGTGTCCTCTGTTTGCATGAGCAGCTGAGGGATTTTCTGTGCTAAGTGAATGCCCTCCCGGCTTGGAAGGGGCTGTGCAGTTGATTCTTCTGCTTGGCAAGGCTTCTGCATTCATGTTTTCTTCTGAATCACAGAGTTCAGTGGTGCAAACCAATCTGTCACTGTAACTGAAACTCAGGCACTCTAGACAGCCCATACCACATACACAGGTAAGGTTTTAAAATGAGCTCTTTCTATTATTCATGTAAAGAGAAGTCCCTAGGGATCATCTTCCACTCTTTCTCTTAAATCATTAGGGCATATGAATGACTGCTGAGTAACAGAGGGGAGATGAGTAGGGACAGGAGTCTGCTGGACGCCTGGAGCGCACACAGGTTGTTTCCATTTTAGGGGGAATAACTTATTGTGCTGTGACTGTGTGGGAAGCAAGGAGTACATTTTTCACCTTGATTTACAGATTGTACAGGATGAAGCCTTCCTGGATGAGGGAAAGCTGAACAAATGTTAGTACTTTGAATCAAAGCTGCCTTTTGGTTGTACTTAGATGCAAACATGGAACAAGTTGTACAGCTTTGGCATGATCCTTGGCCTGTTGTTTTTCAATATTTATTTTACATTGTTTCAGATGGATTTCAATGAATATAATGTATTCACCACCCATTTGGCATCTTTATCTAAGCTTAATATTCACCTGTGGCTTGAGTAAAATGAGTATTTCAGACCTTAAACTATGTACACACTGCAGCACTGCTGGCACGTCAGGTTTGAAGGCTTTTGTGCAGTTATTTGAGGCTCACCCATTTTTTGGTGTCTCCTAGAAAATGATGGGGAACTTTTGCTAGCCTGCCGGAGAGCAGTGCCTGGCTGCAGCAGACTGCTGCAGGATGCAGATGGGGAGGCTGGCCCCCATGCTGGGAGCTCAAGAGCTTCTTCCTTGAACTCCAACCATGAGCCCTTTGCTTTCCCCTTTCAACAGCAGTGGGCTTCGCTGCTCCTCTCCCACCTCTCTTTTCCCCTTTGTTGTGGGTTTCTTCCTGCTAAGTGTTTTCTTGGCCATGCTTTCTGGGTTTTATTCTTCCCTCTCTCTCTCTCCTCCCTTCTCCCCCGGGGAGTGTGGTGCAGCTCCCTGGCAGTTGCCATAGAGATAACAGAGCCTTCTCTCTACCTCTGCCTTTCCCACTGCAAAAGGTGCTCTTGCCCCTCAGTATCTTGGCTGGCTGGGGCAGCTGCATCGTCCCAGATGTGCCAGCCTGCCCTGCTCCCTGCCACACAAGCAGACTGTCCTGCAGACTGACAAGCTGCATACCCCTGTCCTGGGATGGACAGCTGAGCCATTGTATTGCACCTAAGGCTACTAGCAAGTTGCGTGGATCTGTGCACAACAGTGGAGGACAATGAATCTCTGAGTAGCCCCGTGGCATGACTGGACCTGATGATCCCACTGGCCTTTTCCAGCTCTGTGCCCCTAAATGTCAGTCCACCTTCTGCCTTCAAGTTGCCAGGGACCCTGGTCCTCCTTGGGTGCATCGGCCAGAGCAGCGAGAGTGCCAGTGCCCTTGAACACCGGGGTGCCGTGAACTCCTGCTCGCCTGGGTGGGATGTGCAGGAAAGAGGCAGATGGACAAAGAAGGGGTAAGGGACTTCACCATGGTTGGTTCTTTCATTTTGCTCCCTCCGTGCCCTGGCCATGGCTTTAGGTTGCTGCAATCTGTAGCTGACTCGGTAGCGATGCTGCGAGATTCAGTGCTGATGACTGGTTGGGAGATGAGAGGTAACTGGTTTTTTTCCTGATCTAATCTCACACCCCAGGGGGAAGAGATCATGTGGAAAACTAAGCAAAGTGCTGAGAGTTAGTGTCCTCTGCTGACCTCATGAATATTATTATCTGAAAGGATGACTTTTACTTGGCAGCTTTGTACATGCTGTTCCAGAGCTATTATCTTGTACGTTGATTCAAAATGATCAATATGCCTTCAAGAAGCTTGTCCTAAATCCTTCTGACAAATTATTAATAGAAGCCATTTGAGCAGTCAGACTATTCAGAAAACTTGGACTTTTTACTGTTCAAAAGCTTGTCTGCTGGGTGTGCAGTATGCAAAATATTAATTTTGCTTTATACTTTTCTAAGAAGAATTTCTGACAGGAGGGAAGCTTTGTTCTTTTGAAGTGCAGTAGAAATAGCACCACAACGACTCCAAACTCGGAGACTACATTTGATCAGATCCAGACAGAGGTACGGGAAGAGCCTGTATTGTCCTCCCATGTTCACAGACATTTAGAGGAAGTGTTGTCTATTTATATGGCAAAAATGAACAGTAGAGCAGAGAACTTTGAAACATTCAGAAAAGGGGAGTGTATTTGAGCAGAGTTTCACAAGCACTGCAGAATAAAAGCTGTCCTGCTTCCACCTAAATTGGAGTAAATGAGGGAGATTATGAACTAAGTGGTACTCCTAACGTGCGGAACCAGTTAATTGTTGGGTGTTGAAGAAAATATTGTCTTTGTCACCTTCGGTAGGGGACAGGGGATTTGACTTGAGGTGGAATCACAGGGAGCTGACTCTGCCTTCCCTGTAGAGTCTCAGTCAGAAGAGACGCTTTGGCGGGGTAAAAGGGTAAATTAGATGCAGGGCAGAGACCTTCTGATCACAGCTGGTTTCAGTGGGCTTATTTTAATGAGAAAACTCTGAGCTGAGGGCAGGCTCTGCTAATGACTCAGAGTTGTGTATTGCAATAAAGGAGTTGTAGGGGTTTTTTTTCTGCTGACACCACTACTGAAATCTTAGAAGATCTGAAGGGATGGAGAACAGCCCATGTGTAGTGTTTGCTTTCCTGCCGAGCTGCCACTAGCAGGGCAATTTCACCAATCAGTCAGAACTCAAAGCAAATTTTGTTGCAACTTTGTAAAATCTGCCTCTCTCATTCAAGAGAGGAAGAATTGCCTGTAGAGAAGGTGCTGACTTGGTCCTCTGAAGCCTGAAGCTGAGTTTTGGACATCCCAAGTTGTTTTGGGAAAGTGCCTAATCCTTGTACACCCCTATAAAGTGTGACTGATACTTTCCTAGTGAGGCTGGGCTGTTTCTGTCACAAGCTGTTTCTGGCAGCAACAATACTGTATGTTTGAGGTCCTGCCACCACAGGATCCTGGTCTTGTCTGGAGACTTTTTGCTCCAATGGAATGATAGCTATAAAAATCAAAATCCAGGATGTGGAAAGTACAAAACTTGTTCATGTAAAAACAGCTTCCGTCATCAAATTACTCTCCAGCACAGTGGATTGTGGGCTAAATTTATTCAGTGGTGTGCTAACTGACACCACCTCTGGGTTTCAGGCTTTTACTGCTTTTGAAGATTTCTGTGGCTGATGGATGAGTGTTTCAGGCCTCAAAACTGTCCCAGCGGCACTTCTCAGTGACTGGGAATGTAACTATGAAATAATAAAAAACTCACTACTTTCTCCCCATGCAGACTCAAGAAAATAGATCACACAGATAGCAGCTTTGGGGTAACCCAGGTGTGGATATGTTTGCCCCAGAACTGGAGGCTTGCATGTGTTTACGATTGCAACAGCTGCACGTGTGCACATCCCCTGCAGCGTGGCCAACTTGTCGCCCAGCGGAAGCAGCCATCGACTCGAGCAGCCTGTCTGGCACCCAGGGCACTGGCTGCTGTCACAGCACCAGGGTAGGGAGTGACAGGTTTAATACCATTATGGCTCTGCTGAACAATGTTGCTGGCGCTGAAATAAAACTGCAGTGGTGGAAGCCAGCGGCTCTGCTGGCTGGTTGAAGTATGTTCTGGCTGTACTGATCACTGCGTAGTTTCCAGAAATGTATCTGTGTTTCTTCTCCCAGAGTATTCTGAACAAGGCTGCAGGGCAGCAGCAAGGGACACAAGAAGTCAGCAGCTCCAACACAGACCCAGTCCTAGGGGGAAAACTAGTCTAAACACGTAAAAGTCTGTCTGTGTGCATCTGTGTCTGAAGCAGACACTGAGTTTTTCAGTTCTTTTTCACGCCACAGAGCCAGAGGGGCTGCCTGCTCGCCTTGCTCACCATGAGCACTGGGCAAGCCTCTGGGTCAGCCTGAGCACCAGTTTGCTGAGGGCTCATTTTGGGAAACTCATTTTGGTGACCTTGCCTTTGCAGGTTGCACAGTTATTCATGCCTGTGGTGTTTTCATTGCCTCCACCTTATAGTGCTTATGGCTATGGCCCAGCACAGCTGTCTGTGGGGCTGCTACCCTGGCTGGATGAGCATGCACAGTGTCAGCTTCTTCCAGAGACAGTTCAGAAAGCAAACAAGATGAATATGTCCCATATTAACACATTGTCAGTAACCAAGTGTACAAAGGAAGAAGATGGTGGCCTCGACGATAATCATCTGAGTGAAGCCAAACGTGCTTCTAAATTTCCACTTCTTCTTGCCAAAATAGTCTGTGCAAAAAAAGTTCTATTTTGGTTGGTTGGTTTGGTTTTTTCTTGTTGCACTGATTTCCTGACTATTCCTTCTTTAAAGCTTTACTGGACAATGACTGAATACTTTTGCCTTGCCTGCCAAATAATGCAAGCAATCACAAGCAAAACATGCCATGTATCACATTTTGCAGACAAACCGGAAAAGAACTTGGATGCTTCACTTCCTCTGAACTTGCTGCCAGATCTCTGGGGCTGTCATATTCGAGCTGCATGGCAAAAGCCTGCTTTGCAGTAACTCCAGAGGAGCCTCACTGAACTCCCTTTGAGAAAGACTGGGCCATACTCTGAGCAGTAACCTGAGCTGTGCTGCCCTTGTACACGAAGGTTGTGATGGTTCTGTTTCAGGAAGGATCCCACAGAGTTCAGAGGGATTATCTGGTAAGTAAAAGGGTTTGATTGACCGGGTGTCAAGGCTCAGCACTGATGTTAAATGTACCCATTGTACACAGTGTTTTACGCCCCGAGAAACACTATATTCAAGTGCTGATTGTAACAATAATCTGTCTTCTGCAACAAAAATATTGGACAACAAGTTGGATCAAAGACATCTTTTGGACCTAATTACTTACAATTTGCCTTCTTTTGAGACCCTTGAGTCAGAAACAAGGTTTTCCTGGGCTCTCTGTGCACCCAGCAGCTGGATGTCCATCACGTGAGTACAGATTTTCAGGCTGTTTTGGGAACTCTGCTCAGTGTTTTTTTCCCAGCAGAAGGCAGAGGCAAGCTGTTGGTGACCTTGAGGTATGAGCTAGCCCCAAAAGCTGAGGTCTCTGAGTTATCAGAGTCTCTAGTGGAATATTGGAATGAGGTACCTGGAAATGAACCTGTTTTAATTTCAATGATCCATAAAATCTTCATGCTTGACATTAGGCATTGTCATGCTGTCGGTGCGATGACCACAATGTCTAGGCCTGCTCTCTCAGACAGGCTTGCTCACTGTCTTCCTTGAGCAGAGGAGGTCTTGTCCTGAGGTCTAGACCTCTCTGGAAGCCTGAGTGTATTTGACACCAGCCAGGTTTGCGTTTGTCTGTGGCTGGGCAGAGATGTGGCCTGGGGAACCCCACCTGCTAGCAAGCATCCTCAGCTCTTGCTAAATGGAGTGTACCCTTGTGGCCAGGGTAGAGCTAGGCTACTAGCCATTGGTGTGGGCAGAAAGCAGGCAGGCTTCAAGGCTTGGTGAGCTCAGGTATGCTCTTGAGATTGCTCTTCATCCCGGAGCATGTGCAAGGCATCACTCCACATTTGCAAAGGGCACGTTGCACCTGCCTCCCACCCAGTGTAGGGCTGAGGAGTTTGAGTTTCAAGGCCGCTGGAATTTGAGTATAAGGCTGGTTCTTCAGAAGCAACATCTTTTCTTAGCGCTCTCTCAAAGCTTTGTGCAAATTCTCTAGGTAAAATTTCCTGAAGAAGGTATAACTACAAATCAGCAGAGGTGGTGAAAGGGAGTGGATAGGAAAGAAACTTGCTCCCCTCCAAACAGTCTATTTTATTTATATGTTGTGAAATAAGGGGGCTCTTAGTATGCCAGCCAAGTATTCTCAGAAGAATAGAACTATCTGCATGTTTTATCTTCAGTAAGACTGGTTTTTTAACCTTTCTATAGGGAATTAAACCGCTGCTTCATGAGGCAGATCTGTGGCGGTGTGTGCCTGTTGTCCCAAATTCTTGTTAGAGGGGGAGGAATTATGTAACGGGCAGGAGGAGATCAAAATTCTCACTATGCTGGGCTCACTCAGTAAAAACAGTATCGGGGGAATAGCTACGCCAAAGTAGGCTTAAATAAATAGAGCAGAGGGAATGGACCTGAGTGACATATGGAAGGGTCACGGAGAAGACGACAGTAGTTTTAGTTGTGATTTACCAGTTTAAAGGGGCAATGGCAGATTAGGGGTAAAAACAATTTTCATCTGATTGTTACAAACAGCTGATTATTTTAATTGAAAAGTTTTTTCTTTTACATTTATTTTTCAATCCAGTCTTAGTTGTCTTGTGCGAAATTTAGCAGTCTCTGTAGGATCAGAGCCCATTCCCACTGAAACCAGTGCAGAGGTTTCCACGGGCTTGTAATCTTTCTGGGGTCTAGTCAACTGCAATTTTTGTATCAAGCAGTTACACTTTTATACAACTGATTCTAAATCACTGACGTTATTTCTTGGAAAAGATAAAATCCGTTAAGAAAATAAACCCCTTTAAATTTCCTAACAGGTAGCATTCCAATGACGACTAACCTCCTAAATGCCAAGCATAAAGGGAAAAAAAATGTGGCATTTGATTTGCTGAGTGCTAAGAAACTAGCTAAGAACAACAAATATTGTCCCTGTTTGGTTTGAAATGGAGCCATGCACATGCTGGCACTCCTGTGTAGTCTTTGCTATTCTGCAGTGTTTTCCCACCATGACTGCAGCCTTCGTACAGGCACTGTGTGTGTGTGTGTGTGTATTTGGAGTAGAGCTTCCCAGAGGGGTTCACATTGCTCACCTTCCCCTCACTCCTGATGTAAATACAAATGGGCTGTAGCTCCTTTCTAAGAAAACATGTTTGGTTTTGCCAGGTATTTAAAGGGTTCTTCTGTTATGCCTGGGAAAAAAAAAAGAGGAAAACTGTCTTATATTATTGTTCACATATTTTTGCTTATTCACATACGCTTTGCTTTCTTGCTTTCTCAGAACTTGGTGTAACAGAACTCCATTTTCATTGCTCAGATCCCACTCTCCTCCTCTCCTCCTTAAGCCTAATGGAAGCTAGCTATAAAGCAGCCACATAGGGCTTTCACAGTGCTGGGGCACACCCAGGGAGGTGGTTTGATGGGCAAGTGTAGTTGGTAAAAAGACAGACTAACTTGAATTTATAGAGTAACTGCATATGTAAAGGAATTCCAAATTAAACAGCGACATTTCCATGATTTCCTTTGGGCTCTGAAGAAGTTAGAGCAGGATGTGTGAGGAGCAAAATCCTCTCTCAGGAGTCAATAGGAGAAGAAGATCTATAAACCCTGGAGGACCATTGATATTTCTTGCTCTTTGCCTCCCATGGCTGGTCAGTCTCTTCAGAGCCTCACCCCCAGGGTGCATGTTGCCAATGTGGCTTGGAGGTCACTGCAAAAGGCACTCTTTCCTGACAGTCTCACTGGCTTTGGAATGGAAAAATCCGCTGGAAATGCCCCTGGTATACCTCGGTGATGACAGGTTATTACACACTCACCCCAGTTTCTTAATGTCCCCTGAAAAAGTGAGAAAATGCCCAACTTCATTGGATGTCAATGTTTTCAGAGAGAAGGAGATACCGAATGATGAGGGAGCTGGGAAGGAGAATGCTGCTCACTTTTCCATTTGGGATTAGGATGGCTGAGCCTCACTAAGGTCTTCAGAGTCCTGCCTCTCCACTTGGTAATGAAGAACAGGGCGGGAAATGAAAGCTTAGCTATACCAACACTGCAGCTGGGACCTGTTCATTACAAACTGCCTGCACCAACATGGTGTTGTGGAAAAACTCTTCAGTACCTCTGCTGCCTCACCAGTGTTCCTTATTTTCCTTTCCTCCTCTCTGCATGCTTTTGCAGTCTGCTGCTAGGAGGTCTTGTGCATTCTGCTCTGTGTTTGGCCTCCTACTCCTGGCCCTTGACACTTCCATCAGCTGTTTTTGAACAACCTTTTGTGCCAATCGAATAAACACTAGACATGTAATTTTAGAGAAGGAATGATCCCAGATGCTTTTCTGACTTGTACTATAATATGTTTTTCATAAACAGAAGTTTTATTCTTCATCTTCCAAAGATGATATAGCACTTGGAAAAGCAGCCATGTCTGAGCCTCCCTTACCTGCTGTTTCCCATTTCTGTGAAGAGAATTACAAGTAAGATTACATGACAAGATCTTTAATCACAATCTGAAAGTTAACACCAAGGGTTTATGCTCTACATTTCCCTCAAAGCTTAGCAGAAATACTTGATTCCTGTGCATATCTCAATGGCTGTGCTATGCCAGCTATTGCCTGCCTATTATTGGCTTCATAATAAAGAATTGCATGTCTGGAGATAAAGCTGGGCTGTGATACGGCAACGCATCACCACTGAGTTGTGTAGAGGAAGCCTTGATAGCAAGACCTGTTCAATGATGTAAGTACTCTCAAAATTTGCTTTAAGAGACATTCTTGTTTTCTTTTTATCAGCCTGAGAGGAGACACATTATGAGGAATCTGCACAGGAACTGGTTCTCAGCCCAATAAACGTTTGCTCTCTCCCAAGTAAAAGGAAGCTGGTGTTTGGCTGAGGGGTTGCATGTAGCAGGGACAGAGCCATGTGGTGTGCTGGGCTGCTGGTGTGAGGGCAGGAGGATGCAGCTCTGCAAGGCATTCAGTTCACCTGGGTACCCGAGCCCTGTTGGCAACTGGGCATGACGTGGCAAAGCTACCTGTGCTGTGCAACACACAGCTCGGGATTTCACCAGTTGGACTAGGCTAATGAAACCCATTTTATTATGATGTGAAGACCCTGCACAAATGGCCAATGACTCCCTTATATTTTTCCTGGAGATTTCTTACCAGAAGAGAAAACTGGAGACTATTCACATTGCCTTCCTCAAGGGAATTCAATCCCGTGCATCTTTGATCTGCTCATTAGGAAATATGTTCAAGGAGATCAGTTGTCTCTAGGCAGGTCTGTATATGCCACTGCTGTAAGCACTTTCTGTGCATGTTTTGAATTCAAGAAGCAGTAACAATAGCTTTTTTTTCCTTACACCCACTGCCCAGCAACAGACTGAGAAACAGACTGACATACACAGACTTATAGGCCAGTGCTTCATCTCTGCCTCTCTAGTATCAATAGTGCAAGGTTTTCTATGAAACAGCATAACAATTTAATTACTAAAAGTGTATTACTTCTGTTCTTTAGTTCTTCCCAGCCCGTGGTGGGTCCCTTCTGGGCCTGGCCTGCCATTACATTTTAAGTTTGGCTGCTAAACATAGTGAAAGAGCAGGGAAGAGGGTTGTAGCTCAAGCCCAACAGCAATCAGACAAGTGGTGCTGCTGACTGGTATTACTCAGCATACTGGGTAATACATGTTGGTTATGCCTGCAGGATGTGATGGAGGTATCTGGACTAGCTCTGAGGAGAGCAGGTCAAGTATTAGAATCTGCAGCAGGGTCCAATCATACCAAGTGGCTGCTCTTCTTTGGATGCCTTAGCTAGTTCATTGGGAGCTAGTCTGACGCTTTCTCCATAGCATTGCCCTGTCTTTGTAGGTACACAACATTTCTTTCTGCTTGCCCGTTTGGTTCTGCTTATGCCTCCGTAAACATAAAGGGATCCTAGACCTAGGGATGCCACCACAACAGCCATAAATATTCTCACTGAAAGCCACAGTTAAACCAAAGGTTTTAAATACATTTGTTGAGGTGTGATTGTCTTGCCAAAATCCATGGTAGCTTTCACATACTCCACTGGCTTTGCTTCTAGGGACCATATGAGCACAAGTCCTAACCTGCTACCACATTGTTTGGAACCAGCCACCAGAGACTCTCCTGTGTGGACTCCAGGAAAGTGCGTTGCTCACTGTCTTGAAATGTGAAACCATGATGGGAAGGTACAATAGAAAAGTTGTTTTGGTGCTGTGCGTACTTCTGGTAATGAGTTCCAGGGTTTTGCCTCATTTAACTACGGGCTAAAGTGGAGTTCATCCCCATCAGAACTTGGTAAAGCTTGCTGGTAGTTTTCTTTGTTGTTTCTACTTAGAGGCAACATGCAGTGATGGCATAACACTATGAAGTTTTAACTCCATTGTACAGTATTTTTCACTCTTCATCAGTAAGAAGTTTGAGCCACCACCAAGCAGAACATATCGCTTTCATGTTTTGTGAAGGGAAAAGATTTCAACAGCTGTGAAAAGCACACCCAGTCAGTATTTCATATGCAAAATGAAATAGTGATAACTATTGTGATAGCTGATGCAATAGTGATAACATAATGTGTTATAATCAACAGAAATATAGTCATAAATTCCTATTTTATGGTTACATACATGCGACATCCGTTGGATGCCAGTAACTGTTGAACATCTAACTTCTACATGTGCCCAAGATAACAAGACTTTCTGTAACAACTAACTCCCAACAGTGTGGAGAATGCAATTTGAAGCTTGCCACGTCGCAGGATATTCATGTCATTCATTCATGTCAGACAGAAGCACGAGGTGAGATCTGACAAGAGTGATGATTTCATCCTTTGGATACCAAAGCCCAGCATTTCAATTTTTTGAAAAAAGAAAAAAAAAAAAGACACCATTTTATAGCTGCGTGGAATATAATTGGTACTTTTTTTGTCTCCTACCCGAACTCATACACCTAAGGATTATATTTATGTTGTTGGCTTCTTTTTCTCAGCTGAGCTTACAGCATCTGTGCTGAGCCTTTACGGCTTAATTTTTAAAACTTTATTTTAATGTCTGTGGTGTCTTTTCATAGGGAATTTGCAATGATTTAGTAGCATTCTTATAACTAGCATGATCTAGTTAGCTTTGGGGAGAGACGTCATAAAAAGAAAAGACAAAATTGCATAGTCTTGGGAAAAAGAAAAAAGTCTCTTGAGTACACAAGAAGGCTGGGAAACTTCTGTTTCTACCCCATTATATCAGCTGTTTTACAAGAGGCATAATTTCTCTAAAACCTTTGTCTTGGATATAATCACTGCAACTTTACAGAGCAAGACACGTGTTCCAGTAGGATGTCTCGGAACATCCCTTCTTGCATTTCTTTCCAGAACCAGAATTTCCCATTCCTTTATTTATATGCAGTATCCCTGGGAAGGAAGAAGCCCAGCCTTCATTTACAAACTAATCCCTGATGAGGGATTAATAATCTGAGCAATAGTTTAAAAATTAAAAAAAAAAGAAAAGAAAAAAAAAGGCACAGTGCACATTTTGATGGCTACTCCAGCAGCAAATCTAAGAGAATATCTCTTTCCAGGTATGTGTCATTCTAATCTCACTCTGCTATCATCCCAAAGGATCAGTTGGGTTTGTAAATGTACACAATTACAAAGCAGTTGCAGACTCTCTTACAATATACAAGCCCTCTAACCTCTTCATTCTCAGTACCTGTCACCCAGGATCAGCACAGTGTAACAAGCCCTTTCATACCCTTCATTTTTCTCTTCCATTTCAGGGTCCTCTTCTTAAGACTTTTATGGTTTTGCTGTAATGTGAGGCTAATTCTATAATAAGTCAAAATGTTGACAGGTGTATGCTTCCTCTGTAGGTTTAGAGTTTGTGGGTGAATAGCATGTCTCTGTGCCACATTTAGCTTTGCGCTTTGCTGGAACAGACTGTTCCAACACGTCAATTTTTTTTCTCCTAGACCTCACCTTTCTGCCCGTATGAAATGCAAGCTGCTTGCAATTTCCTATCTTGCTCCTGTATAATAAAATAATTCTTTCCCTACACTGTCTTCCTTCTGCTGTCACATCTTTTCTACATTGCAGAGATTCTTCAAGCAGGAAATGGCTCTCTTCAAGCCAAGTGCTGTGCTTGATTGCTGCTGTGTACTTCAGCTAACTATGGTGCTTTAGTGGCCTGGGGTCCCTGGAGGAGACCATGGAAGGAGATGGTCATGGTTCCCAGGGAACTGAGAGGCATTGGATCTACACCTCATGTTTCGACGCCAAACTGTGGAAGGAGATTCTAGACATTTCCTAATGTCTCTGTTTTTTTGTAAGCAGGAGCTGCAGTTGCCATGGATATGTGTTGTGATCTTAAATGGAAGGGGAAGCGGATGAGAAGGCATGTGCCATGGTGCAGCGTGTGCATTTAGAGAGCAGTAATTTCAGACTGTTGTAGTCAGTTTAAGACCCAAACTCAGCAATGTGAAGTCCAGATTTGTCTAGTAAATGGACAGAAGAACCTGGCAAACAGCAAAGAAGGACTGGCTGATGTGATTTGTGAGTACCAGCCGGCAGTGAACACAGCTCATGATTGGGAGTCAGTGGATCTGCTGCTCAGCAGCAGCATGCAAAGCTGCTTCCCCAGCAGCTGGGAGCAGACCTCAGTCAAATACCTTGAATCACACCCAGCGTGTGCTGCTACTGAAACAGAGAGCACAAGTGTGTAAAATGAAACAGCACATCTGAATTTCCTCTCTCTATTTGTAATTCTGTTCAGAGAGACAGAACTGAAAAAGGACCATCTTAAAACCATTGGGTGGAATAAGAAAAGCCTATGTGCGCTTTCCAAACCATTTCCAGATTCAAGTGCTGATGTGGGAAGTAGATTTGGACTAAAAAATACACAGATATTTAATTTTTGGCTGGTAAAAGGCAGCCAGTGGAGGGACAATATAGGTAGATAGAGTTCTTGAAGAAGTGCCCGCAGACTTGATTGCGAGGAGGTTTGTGCAACTGGCTAGAGCTTCAGAGGTGTATACTTTACCACAGTTTTCCCGGTAGCACTAGACTTTTTAGTGCTTAGTGCTCTTTTGTAGCCGTGTTTATAGCTGATGTTCTTAAAATAAAAAATGTTATTTGAAGAGCTAGACCTGCACATCTTTAGATATGTTTTCAAGCATTGAACAAATGCTTGAGAAAATAGCCTTGATTCTTTTCTTAAAAGGTATATTATGTGCTAAGAATTTAAGAGTTTTCCTGTTTTCTCTACAGAATGCATTCACATTTCTTGGTAGCATAAAACTTAAACCTGCTGAACAAGCACCAAAAGGAGCTGGCATAAAACTTCTCAGGTGTTCCTGTATGTGCCAGAGAGAGAAATGAAGAGATGCTTGAAGAGAAAAGAGAAAGGGAAAGGAGAGAAGAGAGAGAGCGAAGTTTTCAGAGAGTCAGAAAGGATTTTTTTTCAGCAGCCTTTGGATCCTGGGATGAGTGTGTCCTTGAGGAGTGTGTCAGCCTGTTGGGAGTCTGGAGGTGCTGGGCGCACGCTTTCTCTTTGTTTATTCCCCTTTGATAGTGAAAAGTTCTCAGGTCTGCGCCTAAGTTTCTGCAAGGAGCATGGGAAGCACTGAGCCTTAACGAGCATGGGAAGCAGAGAGGGGTGTCTGTTTTTAAGCTAAGAGGGGGAAGGGTAGCATGAAGGCTTTGAAGCAATGGGGTGGGTGGTGGTGCAGAGCAGTCTGTGTTGGCTGAAGTTTGTCTGAAGCCTGTTTGTTGGGGCCTTGGAGCTGTGGGTGCTGAGCTTGTGAAGCAGAAGTTTGTCCTTGGTTAGTGAGGGGAGTAAACAGGCTTTGATGCATTCTTGGCTTCTTCTTCTCATCAAGGCCCAGGATGGTTGGCGATTGCCTTTTTCCAGTAACTGAGATGCTGGAGAGATGCCAAGGCCTTCCCTGATCAGGGCCTTGGCCAGGCAGTTAGTCCCTGGCAGTCAGTTGTTGGTAGAGCTGGGGTGGTGTTGGTGCAGTTGGTGGAGGTCTGAATTGTGGAGTTGGGTTTTTTGGCAGGGAGGTGGTTCTAGCTCGGGTTCTAGCTCGCTTTATGGTTCTAGTTTGGGTTCTAGATCCCATTCAAGAACAATTGTTGGTTCTAGATACTTTTCTAGGTCTCTTGTTAGTTCTAGATCAGTTTCCAGATTGGCTTAGAGCTCCATTGGGTTCTGAGAGGGGAGGACCTACTTCAGGCAGCTGTTTTGACATCTCACAATGATTTGGAATTCTTGCTGATGATGAGAGCAGTCTCACTGGGGTTTTTTCCTTTCTTATTTTTTTGCCTCACATGCTTTTTTTCTTCTTTGTGGCTCTTTTGAGCTGAAAGCCTGTAGGATCATCCCATCAACTACAGCTCTCCCAAATTTCTAGCATGCTGACTTGCCCTGCCTCTCTGGACCTTCTTTTTGCTACAGGCAAAATTAGAAACTGGATGAGTTCCTATTTGCCCATCTACTTTTATCCAAGTACCTGCCTTGCCTGTTTTCTTTGTGCTCTTAATTGGGAACACATCTTTTCAGGAAACACAGGTTTATACAGAGGGAGGTATTGATATAGGCGTTTCATGAGAATTAGGTTCACATTCATGTTCTTAAAAATGAGAAATTAAGGCTTTGGGTATTTTATCTTCCCATGCATTAAATATTTACTTCTCACATTTTGTTCTTCTGTGAAGGGCAAAATCTCCATAGGATTTGCAGTAGACTTTTTATTTTCTTTCAGTAGTATTTGATGCTAAAATCAGTGATTGGCTCTCAGTCTTCAATGACAGTGAGGTTTACCCCTGCTGTGTAGGTATTTTTTAGATGTTAGCTTGATAAACAAGTTGTGTAATTCTGAGTTGCCCAAGCTCTTGCTACCACTTAAGGCTTCAGGTTTCTATGGTTGTCTTCTCAGCAGAATATTTTTTGAGAAGTACAACTTGATGTCATGACAGTTGTGCCTTTTCCATCTCTGGACTCCTGTGGATGAGCAATGAGGCCTGGCAGGAACATCCCATGGCAGCTGGTAGCCTCTTTTTAACAGACTGGCTCCAGCTTCCTAGTACAGTCTTTAAAGTTGGGGGCATTTGGTCTGGAAAGCCCACCCTCAGTGCCTTGCTGAGATCTGTTTTTTCAGTGAGTGGGTACCATTTCACCTCTGAGATGCCCTAAGTGCTAGTGTTGGCTTCTTGCCTTGGAGACTGTTGGCTGTGAGCCCTGGCCACTGGTTTCAGATGAGCCTGGCAGATTTCTCTGTTTTAATTTGGAATGGTGCCTCCTCTGGCACCAAGCATTACAAAAGACAGTTTTCCGTTAGAGAAACAAGCTGTCATCATAGAATGTTTTGGGTTGGAAGGAACCTTAAAGATCATATAGTTCCAACCCCCCTGCCATGGGCAGGGACACCTCCCACTAGACCAGGTTACTCAAAGCCTCATCCAGCCTGGCCTTGAACACCTCCAGGGTTGGGGTATCCACAGCTTCTCTGGTCAACCTGGTCCAGTGTCTCGCCACCCTCACAGTAAAGAATTTCTTCCTAATATCTAATCTAAATCTGCCCCGTTCCAGTTTAAATCCTGTTGCTACATGCCCTTGTAAAAAGTCCCTCCCCATCTCTCCTATAGCCCCCATCAGGTACTGGAAGGCCGCTTATAAAGTACCCCCAGAGCCTTCTCTTCTCCAGGCTGAACAACACCAACTCTCTCAGCCTGTCCTCATACGGGAGGTGCTCCAGCCCTCTGACCATCGTCGTGGCCCTCCTCCGGACCTGCTCGACAGCTTGACATCCTTCTTGCATTGGAGGGCCCAGAGTTGGATGCAGTACTCCAGGTGGGGCCTTATGAGAGCAAAGTAGAGGGGCAGAATCCCCTCCCTCAGCCTGCTGGTCATGCTTCTCTTCATGCAGGCCCAGGATGCGGTTGGCCTTCTGGGCCTGCAGGGAAAAGAAGGTCCAGAGAAGAAGGGCGAGTCAGCATGCTAGAAACTTGGGAGAGCTGCAGATGATGGGATGATCCTACAGGCCTTCAGCTCAAAACAGCCACAAAGAAGAAAAAAAGCATGTGAGGCAAAAAAATAAGAAAGGAAAAAAACCCCAGTGAGACTGCTCTCTTCATCAGCAACTATTCCAAATCCTTGTGAGATGCCAAAACAGCTGCCTGAAGTAGGTCCTCCCCTCTCAGAACACAATGTCGCCCTAAGCCAGACTGGAAACCAGTCTAGGACCATAAAGTGGTCTAGAATGCTATCTAGAACAATGAAGTTATCTAGAACCACATAGTCACCTAGAAAAGAATTCTAGAATGCTGTCTGGAACCACAGAGCCATCTAGAATGAACTCTAGAATGCCACCTAGGGACAAATTGTGGTCAAGAAAGAGCTCTAGAATGCTATCTAGAATAACAATGTGCTCTAGAAAGAGCTCCCAAATGAGCTCTACAACCATGGTGTGCCCTAGAATGATCTCTAGAATGCTATCTCAAACCTGGGTGCCTCACCTATTCTGTCACCTGGGTGCCTCAACCCCACTATGTCCCTGTGCCCCCCTTTGCCATGCAGAGGTGACGCTGAGGCTGGGTTTATCCCACAGCAGTGCATGCAGCCATAGCCAGTTCAGCACCTCCAGCATCAGCACCATGTCCTAGAGGCAAGGATCCTAGTCTCTGCGAAGGCTTGGGAACTCTGGCAGCTGGGGTACTGCTGACCCATGGAGACTTCCAGGACAGATGCATTTGGGGATGCCAAGGGCCCCGCCAATCCACAGGGACTCAGGCGTCCAAGAGACCCACTGACCTCTGGGGACCCCAGGGACCCAGTCATCTGGGGTGCCTGCACCAACCCTGAGGACTAAGTTCCACAGCTCATTTTTAACAGGGTGTCTTTTTATAGAAAAACTTGATATTGCAAAGAAAAAAAGAGATATTAGTAAATACTGAGTTGAATAATATTTCTGTGTCCCACATAAAGTGGGACTTGTTACTCACTGCGTTCAGTAACAAGTTTGCTAGCAAATGGACAAAATCTTCTGTGTGAAATAGTTCAGTTCTAAGAGTTAAAGATCAGTCAGACTTCCATCAGATGAATAGTTATTAATTAAGTGAGGATATATGCACTGCACTATTTAATATAAAATGAAACTTTTTATGAATATGTCAGCTGAGGTTAACACTGCTAATTTAATCACTGACAGCAGAGTCTCTGTGTATGGAAAATAATGCTTTTGCATTGAAACTTTCATTGCCGCTAATTTTTCCACATGGTTCTTATACATACAGGTACCCAAAAAAGGCCATTTTCTTGGAGGCAAAAACAAAACTGCAAAAGCTTTATGGCAGCTGGGAAAAGTGCCATGGGTCTGACTTTGCTGACAGAAATAGTGATTTTGGAGGGGAGCACAGTCTGTGACTTTTTATTGGAAAAATCAGTCGGGTGGAAAACTCCTGATCAGTCATACCCTAGCATTGCCTCAGCTAGCTCTGACCATCTCATTTCTCAACTCCCAGTACCAGTTTCAGGTGTTTGGGAGAGAACTGTCATTCCTTGCCTGGAAATGGATGACTGTCATGGTGCTGCTGGCTAGTCCTTCACCCCCAGCACACTGATGGCTTCTTAAAATCAGTGCTGATTTCTCGGGAACAGATTGCATGGTTTTGTATGAGTGCTGCATCTGCTAAATGTTAAATACATTTTGTGTGTACCAGTGTCAGGAGACTGAAAGAATAAATAGTCCCTAAGCAAACAGAGGGTTATATTTAGGTCTAGGCTGAGTATGCCCTCTGCCTGACAAATGCAAAAAAAAACCAAACCAAAATGCTTCTTAATTTCCCGCTGGAGAGTTACATGTAATTTTTTCTTCATTCCATTTTAAAACTTTCAAATATGGATACAGTCTAGTGTCAGGCAGCTGCATGGTCCTTCCTCTGTGACAGCCCCAAGAGCATATTCCTTCCATGCTGTCAGGGCCATGGGGCACTAGCATAGGGCACTAACATTCAGGCACTGAACCTGACCCCTGCCTGTGGGGGTATGTCCTGGCTGAGCCTTGTGCTGTCTCCATCCCCAGGGATGTGTCTGATGGCAGGGGCTGCCCCCAGGCTTCCCTGTTCCCTGGCAGAGGTAGTAGGACAGGTCGCAGCTGTGACGCCCTGCTAGCCCCAGGGAGCTCCTGCTGCTCCTGGACTTTGCAGTGCCCTGACATGTGTGGTGTCCAGTCTTCTGAACACCACCACTGTAAGACCCCTTTCGTGATTTCAGCAACTGTGAAAGATTAATCCACAAAAGTCTTAGGCTTAAAGGGAACACAAAGTGCTTCCATGATTCCTGCTTTATGATTTTTTGTCGGGAGCACAAGACTCCCTTTTAGAGAGGCATTGTGCCATTGGTACAAAGCCTGAGGAGTGTCTGTGTGTTGCAGTGGAGTACAGAGGTTCCTGAGACAGTTTTAAATGAAGTGTGCTGGATATCTCAGAGGAATACAGCTGTGGGACTCAGCATGGGCTAAATTTACCCTGCTTCTCTGCACTGTGGACATACTCTGGTTTAGAGATTTGACAAATGGTCTGAAAGCTTCAGGAACAGCCTGGCATTAATCCCAGGTTCAAATAGGAAGCAAAGACTGCCAAGAGACATTGGAAAAAGAGCTGCTTGTCACTAGCACTTAGAGGACTTCAGCCCTTCAAGAGGAGATTCTGAGCTCCTGATGAGAGCAGACTTTCATAAACTGCTTCCCAGTTTTACAATTGTACAGCCAGGCTGGATCTTTTGTTCCCAGCACTTCTGAAGTTGCTAAAAAAAAAAGGCAGTTATTGAAAGCCTCTTTTTTTTTTTTTTTTTCCGTTTGCCAAGACTGACTCTCTTCAGTAATGCTGAGCCTGTACACAGTGCTCTATCAGGAATGAAACTGCAGCTTATCATGAAACGGAGAACCACAGTGAACACCTTTGTGGGGAAGACAGATGGAGAGACAGAAGAGAATCTCTTATTTTCTTCCAAAGCTTTTTTAAAGCAGTCTGTCATCTCTAATTTTCCCTTCTATATGTTGCATCCTTCTATGTGCAGACTATGCATGGGTGTGAGTGGAGATCAACAAATTTCATGAGCCCAAAGTGTTTTGGAACATGTTGTAGCATAAAAATCAGGTTGCTCAGGTCCCACTTAATGCCCAACACAAAGCAATGCTTCAGGACCTGCTGTTTCAGCTCTATTTTAAATCTTTCAGTTCGTGATTGTGACTCACTGGGTCATCTGTGTTTTGAATGCAGCAGATTCCGTTGTGTGGGTACATATGTACATGGTGTTTATATCAGTGAGAAAAAAATAGGGTTGACTATCTAACTACTTTCTATTTCTCATTTCTGTGAACTAGAGAACTTTATAGTTGCTTAACATGAAGCTAAGAATGCAGTAAATACTGGATGGTGCGATTAGAAACTTTTTACACAACCCATTGGAGAAGTAACAAAGAGGTTTTGCTCAAACAAATGTTTATTTCTGGTATCCAGCAGTATGCAAGTCTCCTAGCTGAAGCGCAAATTCAAAACTGACTATGAATGACCAAGGGAATGATAAAATTTCTTTAGCCAAACAGGTAGACCACTGAAGTCTTTGATCTTGGTCTCCAGTAAAAATGCTCTTCTGATTCAACTGTCACTTAAATGGGTATAAATCAGGAATAGCTCATATAGGCTTACTGCCTTCCAGTAAGTCTCATGGGCTCGACAGTGATGTGATCTAATTTAAACTGTCATTGAGGATTTATTCCGAATAAGTTTTACAAGAGTACTCTGGACCAATTCTCTATTTGAAAGGAGAAAATAGGTTAAAATAAAGATAACCTACAAGGAAATGTCAAGGCAAGAGCACTCAGCATGAGGGCCTGGTTAGACACATGGCAATGTTTAATCCTTACTGTTCCTAATCCTTCAGGCCAGGCTTACAACACTGGCAGCTTTCTGTTCTTGCTCCTGGACATATTGACTGCTTAGAGGACAGAGCTAGTCTCAATCTCCTCATTTTGTGTTGCTTATTAGGAACAGTGTAAAGGACAAGATGTAGCACGTGTTAAAAGTATGTGCCTGTGGGCTATGTATGTCATGCAGCTGGAAGGCTGTTGCCTTATAAATCCAAGTAACCAGGAAGAATGGAAACAGAGCCTGCTGGTGCCCAGTAATAAGACCAAGAGACGACCATTATGATCAGGTATATGGGCAGCCGAGTGAATAATGCTGCCAGGAGGAATACCTACTGTGCAGCAGTTGGGAAATACCGATTAAAATGTCCTAAAGTGGCTGCTTGCCCCTGACAAGTAATTTCTGCTGAAGTAGGCATCTTTCCAGCCTGATAGTTTCTAAACGTGCTTTCAGGCTCATGCATTTTGGATGTGTGTAGCTGAAGCTGGTTTGTTCTTCCTATCTGTATCTATCTCCTATCATACTCATCATTTCAGCTTATCATTACCCTCCTGGGAATCTTCAGTTCCTCAGCAGGACTGGCTGGAAACTTCCCCTCCTGCATCTTTTCCTGAAGAATCCAATCAGCTTATCAGGAAAGGCTAAAAGCCAAAAGCTACAAATAAGCTAAGCGTTATTTTGGTAAAGGGAACACTAAATGTATCTGTTGCTTTTCTTCTTTCTTCTTCCTTTAATTTTTTTTCCTCATCATCCTAATTTTATGTGAAAGGTGAGAAATTAAATCTGCCTCTATGAGACACTGGATGCTGCTAAAAATTGACATCTCTAGTAAGATGTTTTGGTATGTGTGTGATAAGGGGGTTTTTGTATTATGGTTAAGAATACACTTATGTCAGATTGCTGGCAATCTGATCAAAACTATCACTTTGCAAACTTTCACTCTCCTGTTTTGGGGTTTTGGTTTTTTTTTTGGTTTCTTCTTTTTTTTCCCATTGTGTGAATACATTGTTGCTCTGAAGTTTTATTCCTTATTGTAAATGAACTCTTGGCACAGTAGTACCAGCAACCTAAAAATGAAGCAAGTTGTTATGCAAGGGTCAACAATGAATATATGATCTATTTATTTCATTTAGCCAGTATTAGAGGTTTATTACAGTAATATTTGATCATTGTGAGAAAAGTCATATCAGTAATATTTAAGATAAAATGGAAAACAGGACTTAATAACATAGCTGTTTCTACAAAACCATGTTTGCTTCCAAACAGCCTTAGGATCTTGTCTGCATCTCATTCAGCACAGTCATATTCTTGATGCATAATATTGCTGTGGGCTCCTGAGAGTTATTTTGTTGCACTCAAGAGTACTGACGCAAGTTCTGCCCACAGTCTGCTCAGCCCCTCACTACCAGAAAGGCCTGTGAGACTAATTTTTTTATGTCTATGGCCTTTTGAAGTCTCCAGGTAGGAGAAGTGTTAAATCTACCTGGTATTCATAGCTGTTAACAGCTACAAGACATTTTCCTAACCAGAAGAAGCAAGTTCAGAATATGGTTGTTACTGCTGCTGTTGTTCTTTTTTAAACTTCCTTACGGTAATTGTGCCAAATAGAAAGTCACTATTTGAAGAAGCTGAAAGAACTGGTTAAGTTAAATTCTGAGATTGCTTTATCATCATAAAAGGGTAAAGACTGGCTGCAAATTTTCTTCATTAAAAAAAAATTGAAGACCTGAGTTTCTTCTCCCTGTTTTTGCTTGAGTACAGTAAATCCCAATTAAAGGTGGCAAGCATGAGAGAAGGTCAAGAACCCTAGGCAAGAACCCCAGGGAAAATGTATACCAACATTTAAAAATGAAATAGGTGAGAGTTGGTCCATCCTTGCAGAGACTTAAGGCTGAAAGTCAGTGGCAATTAGTGGTGAAAGCCACTCTTTCCCCAAGCAGCAACAATGCCCTGCTTTCCTGGGTGTCTTTACTGACATTCACCTCTTCAGGTTTGTCAAGTGTCTCTTCTGGCCTCAGAATGACACTACAACAGACAACTGCTAGTATCTTCTACTCAGCGCAAAAAGCTCTTCCACTCTTGCGGTTTCAGAGAGGAGCTTTTCTAAGCTAAGAGCAGAGAGTTTTAAAGAAATGTCTGTATGTTGGTGTGTATACCAATACACACACACAGATATATATATATATAAAAAACCACATATAAACACAAACTCACCTTTCATTAATGTTCTTGTGGCTGTGAGTGATGATGATATGGGAAGATGTAATTTGACCCTATAAAAATCTTTTATTAGTACATGGTGAAGTACAGGCTCCCATTGCAATTGAGTTGTTATTTGCTAATTAACAATATTAAGTTTCCCAGACACAAAAGGGAATTAGTGAGGTTTAACCGTATTTGAATTTTTGGTTGTTTAAAAATTTCCCTAGTCCATTCATTATAAGTATCAGATGTTCTTCGAGGTTAGCTTGTGTAATGCAGCACTGAGAGCAACTGAATCTGCTCACTGGTGGCAGACTCTAGCACGTCTTCAGTGTGTATCTCCTGCTTTGGAGCACTGGTACCTGCAGTCATGTTGCTTTCGTTGATAGGCATATAAGAAATGACATGTGGTTTTTTAATGTAATTGGCTCAGTTTCGTTTTGGGGCTTACAATGTTGATCTCAGTTCTCAGCAGAGTTTATACAACGTGATCATAGTGAAATGCAATATTGGACAGAAATGAGAAGCATGCTGACTTGGAGATTCTGCTGTCAGATGCTCTGAAAGCTTCTCTGCTGGATGTGGATACCGCTGCTGGGAGCACAATAAAGAAGAAATGTTTGTGTTAGCAATTATGCTGCCTTTACTCAGTGTCTCTTTGTAACTGCGTCATGAGCTAGAACTTGCTCAGCTGCTGCGTGAGCTCATGAGTGGATTGGCATTACAGTAGTGGGTCTTTTTTTGAGGTCAAAACATTACAATCCACTTAAAGCTGCCCCTGGCTAAAACCATTTTAAGAGAGAGAGAGAGAGTATGAATGAGATTTACAGCAAACATTCTTTCTTCTTTGCAGATCACTGAAGGATGGAGAGCCTCACCCTATCTGCCTGGGTGGACTTTGCATTGATCTATATAGAAGCAGGACCTGGGGTTCCTTGCAAGGTAAGGGTTTTGAATCTCTTCAAACTGTTGAACACACATGCGTGTCCAAAGACAAGGGCGTAATTGTATGCCTGACAGAATAATCTCCAAGTGTCAAGAACTGTGATACATGAGAGAGATGAAAGATGGGAGAGAGGGAATATGGAGACAGGCCCATAAAAGAGTGGCAACAAAGTCTCTTTTGTTGTAAGTAAAGACCTCGTGATGATATGAGGGTCCCAATGGGAATGGTGTTACTTCAACCACTACCTCTTCAGGAACAGATTTGCATTCATATCCCAGCATTTGGCTCTGCTAGTGGTACCTCTTTGTACGGAATAGAGGCTTCTGGAGAGCAGGTATCAGTCTTCATACCAGGCACAATGCATGAAGAAAACCAGTTTATGCTAGAAAAGCAAAGAGTTAAGTTCTGGATTACAAAAATAGGGGCACTGCTTGTTAAAGAAAAACACAAAAATTAGGAAACTCAAATTTTAAGTACATTTGGCACTTTTCCTGTTATTTAGAGGTTATCTGAAGCATCTCTCAGCTTCATAAACCTCAAGAGAGTAATTCAGAACTTCTCCAAGATGGTATTTTTCAGTGGGCTTCCATCCACTTCTCACCATTATTTGGGACAGAAGGATGTTCTCCTTGTTGTTGAGTACCAGTGGAGCTTTAAAATCTCTCTCATTCAGAACAGCAAAAAATAAGTGTCCCAAGGCAAAAATACTGTTGGCAGCTTTGTGGCCAGTGGAGAACATATTCTGCAAATATTGCAGCAGATATGGAAGATGGGACTCCTTTTTTTCAGCCCTATCTATCAAGATGTTACCTGTTACTTAAAGGTGAAGACAGCACAGTTTAATATCTGGGGTTTTTTAGATGAGCATGTCCTTCTAAAAAGCCACAAGACGTCAGTTACAATGATTATTGGAAATCTTGTCGTTTGCACAAGAAAGCCACAGGGTTTCAGTTTATACTAAAATTATGCAAGTATTCTGCATCATCTTCTGAAGGGTAACACTCTTTAACTGTCCTATAATTAAAATCTCCTGTACTTGGTGGAAGCAGGAACAGTAAATTGGTTACAGAGATCTTAGAAAAATAGTTCATCTTCCCTGTAAACCATCAGGCATGACAGTATCATCTTTAAAACATAAAATACACATACATGCTTGTAGATTTTATGCATTGCTTACCCATTGTATGCTACAACTAATATGCCTTAGTCAGCTATTTAATGTTATGTGACCCCTTATTCTTGCATTCCAATGTCAGAGTGTCAGACTCTTAAAGAAATTAACTTGACAATTATTTTGAAAAACACAACCTCACTTCATTAACCTCTTCTAAGGACACCTTAGAAGACTTCATTAACCTCTTCTAGGTTAAAGCCATGTTAAAATATGTCATTCCCTAGTTCTAAGCCTAACATGGTGATGCATTTAATGCTTTATTGCTCTTAATGCTATTAGCAGATACAATTCACCCTTTTTTATAGTAAATGAAATCATTATATATTTATTTGACTCTTGAGTCTAAGTTCCAGCTACTCTGATGTTTATTATAGAAGCTAACAAAACATTTTGATGGGCCCTTAAAGCCTTAATTGCTTTCTGTTTAGAGATGTCCATTAGGCATTACTACCGAAAATGCTAAAATATCAGCGATACTTCCACATCCCCAGTGAGACCAAAGCTGGGCAGTTCCCTGTGTTTCTTGCTAATATTCAGGGGAGGTCTTCTCTCCCATAATCTGTTTTCCTGAATAATTGGCCTCAGCTGCCCAGTTTGGCCTCTTAATGATTTCAAAGGTTTTATGATTTAATAACAGAAATTAATAAAATAAGCTTGATACCAATTTCGGCCTAGGGCTTTCTTTCCCTCACTGTGCACCAGTAGTGGAGATGATTGCTTTTCTAATAGTAATATTCTTCCTAGGCATCTTTTCTAGGGAGTGCTGTAGAGTTCATCACTCTGCTCTGAATTCCTCTTATTTGTCTAGGGACTTTGGGTTTTGTGGGGGTTTTTGGTTTGTTTTATTTTGCTTTGTTTTATTTTTCTTTTGTTTCATGCAAGACCTTAGCTCTAGGCCATATTAAAAAAAAAAGGGAAATTACAGGGGTCTTATCTCTCAAAGTAATTTTACTTTATTAAGTTTTGGTGCTGATGGAATCCCAAGCAAACTCATTATTTGGTGAGTTGAAGGGTAGAATGAAGAGGTAAAGAAGCGGCACGAGCTGTCAGATGGAGAGCCTTTCCAAAAAGCTTTAGTCTAAACTTAAAGGAATAGCCAATGTAGACAAGAACAGTATTTCTCAGTAGGTGCAGTTCTTTGATCTTTCCTGAGATGTTCCCTGTGATAGGAGTTTTTGAGAAACTAGTCTGCTCTCAGTTGCCAAAACCAGATCTGAACAATGAAATGGAGAGGGAAAAGCTCTCTTCATTTTGCTGCTCATCTGTATGTCTTTATTTTTTCCTGTAACTCTTGTGGTCCAGCTGAGCTGGGGTCACCAGTGAGATTTCTGTCCTTGGTCTGGAGATGGGCAATGAGTTCTGTGTTGCGAATTCCCTTGACTCTGAAAATGACATGAGGGACAGTTGTCCAGACAACAATCTCCTGTAGCAAAGCCCTGGATGACAGGGATAGCTTAAAGGTCAGACAGCTATGTACAGAAGCCTAAGCTGGGTTCGCTTATGGTATCTGAGCCATACGGCACTGCAATATGCTGCACATGTGTTTTCTCATTGTAGATATATCAAAAATACAAAACAGGCATAAAGCTAGAGAAGCAAGTTATCTCTGTGAGTGCTGATGAAACTTCTGAAGAAATTCTGTGCTTCTGGTAGACTTGCTTTTAGCCTACTGGGAGTACAGACTTTGAAAAATATAAAAACTCTTTTGTCTCTCAGTCTGGAGAAATATGTTTGTCCAACTGCCTCCTGAGTTCTTTATGTACATAATTCCCTTACTTTCTATCTTATTCAAAATATCCAGTTGAAGCATGACAAGGGACTGTATCAAAGAGGACAGACAGATCTTGCTTTGAAATCATTAGATAATTCAGATTCAAATCACACTGATAGAACTGTAATATACCTAACTCTTTCTTTTCCTTTGGCCTCTTCCTCAAAGAGGAATGCCCTGAGTTAGAACAAATAGCTTTTTGCTTTATCTGGAAGAATAATACACAAACCTGTTGCTCTTCAGTGTAGTTGTGAGCCACCTCAGGACTGGAACACATTTCATTGCCTGTATACACTAGGAAGTAAGTGACTGCGGCATGCAAACAATAGATTTCTTCTGCATCTAATTCTGTGATTGTTCCCTTTATCTCCTAGTATTTAAGTGTGGGAAAGCTTTTTTTCTCTCATGCATATGCTATAACATTTGACAGTGAGTCTGTTGTGAAATAGGGTGAAACTTCCAGTGGAGGAGTGCATCTGTGTGTGTTTGGATTCTGCTGGGAATATGCACATTTTCTTGATGTCATTCTCCAGGTAAGAAATCAGGGTGCTACACGTGCTCTCTTTGTTCCCCCATCTCCCAACATATTAGTGTATGACACAGGGCTGGGCAGAGTAACCCAGGCTGATCAGGAACCAGTTGCCAACTTCTGCTACAGATATGGGCTTTCAGGGGAGCTCACCAGTCTGTGTTAGCAGCAGTGATGTGTGTGGAAGCAGAGCTTGCTACCAGTTCTGAGCAGGTTGACAACTACATCGGTGACAAACAAAAAACTCTGAGTGCTTAGAAAACAATTCTCAGCATACTGAGCTCACAAAACACTCAAGATTGAGACAGTAAAAATAAGAGCAGATATTTCTACACTTTCCATTCCCACAGCCAAGAAGGATTCAAGGCTCCTGGGGAACTCTCCAAATTGATCCTCTGTAGATAGTGTCTACAGTGCTGGGCAGGCAGAGAAGGTGGATGGTGCTGGCAGCCGGGCAGAGAGCCAGCTAGCTGTTCTCTTCCAGACTTTCATGGCTGCACAGTGCACAGCATCTCCCTGTACCACTTAGTAAATCTATGACATCACCAGCTGTTACCAGGGAAACACAGAAACTACAAATTTGGATCTTGGCAGCTAGGTACAAAGAGGAAATATCTTGCTCTTTTGGGGGTCAAAAAGGAAAGCTGAAACAAATTCCAAAACAGCTTTGAACTGGAACAAAGTTGGGATAGGTTAATAATTCCAAAACAAACAATTATAGCTGCTAAACTGCCAGTGTGGTCCCTATTATGTCACTTATAGAAAATAAACATGGGAGATCAAGTGCAGGACCTCTAACTTCATGCAGCTTAAACATATCCTTCAGACGTAAAACCATTACTGTTGGCTTACAACTTCAGTTCTGAACAGTGAAATTAACAAGTTTCTTTTAGAGATGTGATATCCCCTGGCTAACAATTTTTCAGAAAGTGCTGATAATTGCTGCTTCTTGAGAAAAAGTTTGCTTGTGATTGACAGCAAAGAAAGTATGTAGTATTGAGTTTTGGCAAAACTATGTGCAAATACCATTACTGTTGTGATGAAATATGTGCTTTTTATAGATTTTTAAAATGTGGTTTTTGTGAGAACTGGTGTCTTTAGAAATGTATTTTGTGACTTTTAAGTGCTTGAGATTTTTGAAGTCACAGGAATGACATTTTTGTCTTTCAGTAACACTAGCTGACATTTTATTTATGTTGCATGTTTAAATGAAAACACTGCTTTTTAAAAGGACTATTATTAAAGTATTGAGTAGTTGAGACCCAGCTAATGCTGGCAGGCCAGTTTTATTTCATTCACATTGCATGAGATGTATAGGTTTCTTATGTACTTGAGTTACCCACAAATGCATGCATCTTTATTGCAAAGGCAGATGGAGCAGTCCTGAGTGAAGACTCAAGCTGAGTCAGGTCTGGAATTGCAACAAGTATTTTGTCTCCATTCATATCTGCAAGGCTGTGGGCTGTATGTGGCTGTACTTCCACTAGGAGATCCCATATCAGAAAGGTAGATGTTGTTATGCTCACCAGACATGGGGAAGATCTGAGATAACCTGCATGGAGTGTTAAAGACCTGTGGACTCACCCTATTTGGCTGTGTCTCCACTAAGAAGCAAAATAATCTAGAAAAAAATCCCCATGTTGATAATCTGGTGTCAAATATAACTGTGATGGAGGTTCTTATGTGAACACTGGGCACCATTTCTAACACTGTTCCATAATTGTCTTAAACAGCACAGGAACATGTTTAATCTGATTTGTGTCCTCCATATAAAAAGAAAGATGAGACCTGCTTGCCAAACAATGTCTGTCCACTGTTTTGTTGGTGGCCTTGAATCTTGGGATTTCTAGGCCACAAGAGCCGTTTGTGTACAGTCTGGGCCTTGTTATCTGGAACATGGTTCGGTGTTCCCTGTTGTGCCCTGTTTCAGTGGGATAATGACCAAGGAAACTGATAAGGCATGGATGGATTGCAGGGATATGCCATGAGAAAGCTGTCCAGAGCCATCTGCCCACATGCTGTTATGCTGGCTCACATTTCCATGTGAGCATGTCTGAGTTGCAGACAGAGGAGATCATGAGTGCTCCAAAGGACCTAGCTGTCTATGCAAGTTGCCTTTTTTAACCTTTGTAGTGAGTCGCTTTGAAGGACTCCTTTTTTGGTCCTCTTTAGTTAGACTGCCGCTTCCTCTTGCTTGCATGCCCAGTCACGGTCCTGAGACTTGTGACAAGGGCTGCAACAGCCACTGGGGCTGTTGTCATGGTTTTTCTCTCTGGAATGGTGGAAATGTCATCCTTCCCCACTTTTCTTTTTTAAGGGTATGAAAGATACTTCTGAAGAGGAAGGAATTTACTTATTGGGAAAAGTTATGTACAACCAGGATGAGTCCCCCATGCAGACTTTGAGGCTGGAGGTATGCTATGGAATTCCTGAGGGGAAGAGAAAATTTTCGGTCCTGTAGTAAATTCATGGTGTTCGCAATCTCTGCTATGGTTTGAGAATTAGGTGCACTCCTGTGGCCTGCGTGTCCGTCCCAAGTACACTCTCCAGATCCTGGCTCCTCTGGAGCTACTCTTAAGTACCCACAAGTACTGTGGCCCTATGTGAGTCCCACACAGGCCTTTAGGAAAATAAATGAATATGACAAGCATGCATTAATCAGACCAATATATGGTATTTATAATTTCATATACACTGGCACTTATACTAGTAAATTACTACAGGGCACCTTCACCTTTGTGCTGGTGCTCTTTGTGTGTGTGGTGAAGTGGAACAGGAAAGGCAGTTAATGGGGCATAAAGGGACAGGAACATTATGTCCTGAACTCAGAGAAAGGAGAGTGAAGGGAACTCAGTGAAGAATGTCCTCAGACAATAACTGTCTTTCTCATGTTTTCATCCTTTTCCTCAGGAGGCAAATGCAGAGCTGTCCACACCTAGACCTGAGATTCATTCACACTACATGTGTATTTATCAAATTCAACTGGATGGGAACCTTGTCCCCTGAAGAAAACAGTTGTAAAGAGCCCGAATGTAGATCATTGCATCTGGTAACTGCATTAATGTGAGCTGGTAACAGCCAAGGACACAGTGTGATTCTTTCCATTTCTTCTGAATTGTGCTGTGATGGGAGAGATGATAAAATATCTGATAGGCAGACTGTGATTGTAATAGATGAAAGCCCTTCTAAAGATGACACTTCCTTGTTTTCTCTCTTGACCTTCTGGTGTATGTTGAATCTTGATTGCTGACTAAAGTGATAACACAGATAATCAAGATTTAAAGCCCGTAGTTCATAAATCTAATAACAACACTAAGAGAAGCTGAGGTATATTCACCTCTGACTAGTGTATCATTAATGGAACTGGTATCACATTTTCCCTGTAAAATTGCCAATTCTGCAGTAGGGCTGAAAAAAGGATCTGGGCTGCCTTTCAGGCTCCAGTGGGCTGACCGTTAGGAAGGAAGCCTTTCTGCTGCCTTCATTAGGAAAAAGGGACACTGTGTGAGAGGCACTTTTCAAAGCAGCGCCTCATCTTTGGCCGCACATTGAGGGATTTGGTGGCCTGCAGCTTAGGGATACTTAGTGGTGTCATTTAGAAATGGGATGCACTGGCTGTGAGCTGACACAGGCCAGTTTTGAGTTGCTATGCTCTCCCAAAAAAGGAGAAGAATTTATCACCTGTTAGAACATATTTTGGCTGTACTTTGCAAGCAATTTAGTAGAGTCTCTGTATATGGGTACTGGGAGTCTTTGAAACAAAAGAAATAGGGTTGCTTTGTGTGCACTGAAGAATTTTTGCTATTGACTTCACTGGAGCCATGATTTTTCACCAGACCCATATCCTGAATGCCTAAAGTGCCCTTAAAAGGGCTACTGCAGATTTATAAATCATAATCATAGTCTCCAGTTGACATGACAACCAGCACCACTCCTGTGGTTACAACCTGTAACCCTCTGTCTATGCCACACTCAGTACTCACTCATGAGATTTCTTTGTCCCTGCCTTTTTTACTGGAACTTTTGTTGAAAATAAAGAGCATCTTTTTTTTTAAAAAAAAAAAAAGTACTTGCTGGCAAATCATACTCCTGGGTACTTAATGTTTCAGTGTTTGGGCTTCAAACACTCTGGGACATGCTGATTTGTTTAATAGCTACAGTCCTTGCTGGAATGTTTTTAAATTGTGTAAACATTCCTACTAGTTTTATGGGTTTCTAAACTGTTTTTTTTATGTGGGTACAAATTTAAGTTGACAGTGTACTTTATACGCTTACATTAAATAGAACCAATTTGCTATTGATAGAGGAATATCTCTGAAATAGCTTTATGATGTCTTGCAATGGAAGACTTTTCATCAACTCTGATTAGAAAAAGAAAAACAACCTACTACGTATTTGCAAGTCTTTTTTCGGTTCTTACTGTGCCCTGAGGTCAGTGGGACTCCTGCTGGTGCAAAGGGGAAGAGAAAAGTGAAAAATTTCAAGGATAATTTAGCAGAGAAAGAAATGTATTTTCACTGTACATTGTGTTTGCCAGTTTCTGTTATCATGCAGCCATCAAAGATCTCAGTGCTTTGGAACTTCTTACTTCTAGGTTGCAGTATGTTGGTGGTTTCCTTACATAACTATGTTTCACCTTTCTTCAAGTGTGTCAGTGCTGCTTTAAAAGATCAGCACAGAAAACTTCTGCAGGTACACCATGTAGTTTCAGTTTTCCTTAATTTGGCATTAGCCAAGCTCCTACAATCCAGATGATTAAAAGGGACAGAGCTAAACCTGCTCTATTTTGGGGATTTAAGCCTACCTTTTCCTCCTGTAAACTTTGACCTCTTCCAAATGAGCTGCTTTTTTTTTTTTTTTTTTTTTTTTTTTTTTTTTTTAATTTTTTTTTTTTTTATTTTTTTTTTTCTTTTTCTCAGAAAGTGGAATATCAAGCAAATGTTTGCTACTTTTATCAGTGGAGCCAAATTCCATGCATTCTGTCTGCTTTTCACTGACGGAAAAAAATATCCCAAAATAATTAGAGCTTGTAAATGACACAGTATGTCACTGTAACAATAACATCTAACTTGGCCTTTTGCAAAGTATGTGTTTTCTCAAGAAATTTCTATCTAATAGGCAAAACACCAATTATGATGACCTTGGGAAAATATAGCCTCAAGAAAGTAGTGGCTGTTTGTGACTTTTGAAATCTCCTGACTGGAGCAGTTTCTCATTGAGGAAACTCCCCACCTCCCCATGGTGGGGTTCTCCCACTTGGCCTGTCTTCAGCCAGGGTCCTGAAGGCTCTAAAGAGGGAGCAGGGTCAACTTCAGTCCCCTCTGCTGAGGAGCTCTCTGGGGAAGGAAAATGTGCTGTGCATGAAAAATTGGTGTAACTGTTGTCTGAATGTCTATCTGATTACAGGACTAAACAAGAATTGAGGTGGTTACTAGTATACACCATGTGTACTTGTTTCCTCTGTTGCCAGTAGCATGACTGAGCCTTGGAAACAGTGGGATCTTTGGGAGGCTTGATGAGCAGCTGAATTCTTCCTTGTCTAGTTTCCCTTGTTTAGGTTGCCCTAAATTATCACTGAACTTTCTTATTTTTACACACACACAACTTTAAAATCCATATAGATGACAGTTTTCATGTTGAAAACGCAGTTAGACACTTCTCGGGCTTTGCAGCTGGCTGAGCACCAATGAAGGAAATTCATTTGGTAACTGAGCTGGGAAAGGAAAGAACTTGGAAATACAATTTCTAATGCTTTCTTACAGATATTACCATTGGACCATGCAAAGAAATCTTCTTATCTATATTATGAAGGAAACAGGAGAATATTAAATTGAAAAAAAAAAGTCTTTTAAAATCAAAAGCTTTGAGAGCTTAATTAAATGTACTGTGAGAAAGATGTATGGCTCCCTTACAGCTACTGACTTGAGGCTTATGCATTATTGCCCAGACCTGGAATGAATAAAGCTTCAGTGCAGATACCAGGAACAACTTGTTTTGCACATTTTTTATATTGCAGCATTAGGAAAATATATACTTAGATTCCATGTATATACTAAAAAGGAGATTTTGGACTGCAGGTAATGAAGCTGACTTGTTTAAAACTTGCAGTCCTCTTAGGAGAAATTTTTCAAACAGTCCACTGAAAATTCAGGAATTTTCAAGGGTTGTGTGGGATGAACATGAAGAATGGCATCTTGTTATATTTACATTTTTGCTGAAATTCTGAAAGATATAGTTGAGGTGTGGTCGTTTCAACCTCACTCATGCTGGATGCTGCCTTTCTGTTCTGCAGAATCCGTGCTTAGCCTGGAGTCTTCAAGAGGCATAGCAGAGCTTTGATTCGTCATAATGTGTGCAGCCTTCCTCTTATTTATATCTGTAGCACACCTGCTTGTCTGTTTATTTTTCTGTTCATTTTTTTCTGCATATCCTAAAGTGCCCATTTTGAGGAGGAAGCCCCCCGTACTTCCACCGATCACATGCCCTTTCTTAGCAGCACGTTTTCCCCGTGTGACTTTAGGTGTTAGCCCCACGTTAAAGCGGCAGACCGCCCCCTCAAAGGCTCTACCGGGGTGCTGGGCTGCAGCCGGCCGCTGGTGCGGCGCCGGGCGCGGCCGCTTGCCTCGCCTGCTCCCTGGCGGCAGCGCTGCGCAGCGGCAGAGCCCCGGCGGCGGGGCCGGGCGTCCCTCGGTGCGGGGGTCGGACGGCGGCGGCTCGGTCAGGGAAGCCCCTGTCAGGGGCGGGCAGCTGGAATGTCAGCTTTGAGCTGTCTGCCTCGCCTCTTTCCTGCTCGGCACGGGAAAATGCTGTCAGCCTGGTGACGTAGGGCCGGGACATGTCTGGTGTGGGTGACACGCGGGTCAGGACCAGGGCAGGCAGTGACTGCCCACCTTTAGGCAACTGGCTCAAAAAAGAGATGTCTGCTGCAGGGACCTGCCCTCCTGCCACAGGTGACTGAGAGACCTAGGTGTACCAGGGTCCTAGGCCTTCCAAAGTGTGTGTGCAAGGCTGAGGTGAGTTGGCTTTGCCCCTCTGTCAGCTAGGAAGCTAATGTCAGAGGCTGATGTGGAGAGACTGCTCTGTGCTGCAGCTGCCCGAGGTTAGATGAGACAGAACCCAGAAAGGGTTCGCAAGTTGCACCTCGCAGAGCTCTTGAGGGAGCAGCTCGTGTTTCAGGGTGGAAGAGGTTATGGAAGTCCAACAACTCGTTGCTTGTGTGCAAGAATGTCATGTTTGCTATTCTTTCGTAAGCAGTGTAGGTACTTTTGTTGACATCTCTACTTTTACAAAGACACATGGTACTGCCCGCAGGAGCACCACGTCTCCAGCAACTGGCATGTGGTACTTCACAGAGGTTTGCACTCAGAAATGCAGGTATTGCTGCTATCACGTAGACAGAGAACACAAGAAATAGATTGAAACCAGAAATATTTCAAGAAAGAACAGAACTATGGATTAACATGTCTACTACTCCAGATAGGGAGAGATATTTTCAAAACAAGATGGAAAAAAAAAGAAAAAAAAAAGGCATAAGAAGAAAGCTGAGCACTCTTAGTTCGGAGATGTGACTGGGGGAACATTACACAATAGCCCCAAACTGAAACAGAAGATGTATTATTGCATGTAATGAGAGAGGCTGGGAAAAAAACTGACCAAAGGCAGAAAAACATATCCAGAGAGCTAGGGCAGTAAAAATCTCCAGGGAGAACATCACAAAGACTGACCTCATGATGGCCTTTGGCAGAATGCAGAGCTGGGAAGATCTGGCAAAAATATTTTTCTTTTTCTATCTTCCTTCTTCCTTCTTCCTTTTTCCTTTTTCCTTTTTCCTTTTTCCTTTTTCCTTTTTTTCTCCTTTCTCCTTTCTCTTTTTTTTTTTTTAACTCTGAGGCTTAGAAATGTAGAACACTTTAAAACAAAATTAGTTGTAAATGTTGCTTAGATTAGCATTTAAAATTATTGCTAGTGTGTTTCAGTTTTGCAGGTATTTATTTATTTATTTCAGGACACACAGTCTTTGGTGACTATATTTCATGCAGATTGTAGATAAGCACATTGCAGGAAAACGTATCCTTTACCCTGTCCTGTGTTAACTTCATGTTGAAGACCACACATAGAGTTACTACGTCCATGACCTGAGCTTGTTCTTTAGGAATGTGCCTTTTTGTTTGTTGCTATCAAAACACAATGTCTTTCTTTAAGCACTGAGTTCTGTGCATATACATCACCTATGTAGATGCCTTGGATTTTTAACATTATTTTTCCTATTTTAGAGCTATACCAGCAACATCAGAAAATACACATCAGTGCTCAGCATCTCTAGTGCTAGCTATATTTGTCATTACTTGAGAGTAAAGAACGTGTAGGTATATATTTCTGGTACATTCCCAGCAGCACTTTTTGTGAGTAACAAAACTGGAAGCAACATATTTCTTCTTCTGAAGAAAATGTAGTTTCTGTCAGCAAATATGCCAACAGTTTGCCCTTCCCAGTTCCCTTTTCTGTGACTGTTTGTCTTGGATGGCTTAAAAATTTCCAGTGATTTAAAATATCTAGCAGAGATTTAGGCAAAGCTGATGTGGAAGAGCTGGCCTTGGAGAGGATGTGACAGCAAGCTGAGCACCCAAGGGTGAAGTGAGGAAGAGTGATCTCTGCACCACGGGGCCTTGCTTTGGTAAGTCTCTTCCCAAAAGCTGTGTGCCACAGAGGACTTAAATGCTTTGGGCTGATACTCCTTGGCATGTGACAGCAGAAAACTCTCAAGAGCTGGAGGATTAGTGGGTGACATGAAGGTCTGGCCACTTTAGGACCATCTAAATCAGTACTGATGTTAATTTTACAAGGGATACAGAAGCATCAAACAGTTCCTGGTGCCTTTAGGAATGATGAATGATCGGTGCCTGGGAAAATCCATTTTTAAAAGCTTTGTTTTTTGCTACTAGGTACTACATCTTCAGATACCTGTCTTGAATTTAACCTATTTTAGCCAACTTTGTTACATTTTCTGTTTGTTTTTAAGCATTCAAATTCTTTGAATTCATGGTTTACCTAAGGAGAGATTATTAGGCAGAGAATCTAAACTGCCTGGCTTTCTCTCAAGGGACAAAAGAGATGGAGAGCAGAAGGACTGTACTTGAGCAAGTACATGCTGGGATCATTCAGGCTGTGTTATGCTGATGTGGCTTTCAGACAAGATCTGACAATGTAGGCAGGTCTGGGCAGCCTCTTGGAGTTCTAAGGCTCCAGAGCCTTTACTCCACAGGCCACCTTGAAGTGGGAGTCCAAGCTCCTGAAACAGTTCACCATGACTTTTTCCTGCAAACCGCTGACACTATTTTTCAGATCTTCCTTTGTAGGTACAAAGGCATTTGTGTTTCCTTTATTTCACTTATTCTCTGCTCAGTGCAAGAGGCTCTGATGTCAAGCAACAAGCAGTTGTCTTCTGGACTGGTGCAGTGGGGTTCTGTGGGGTTCTGTGCACCTCTAATAATAGCTGAGCATCTTCAATTTCTACTTCTATATTGTGACTTTCTATGGACAGTTTTGCCCAATGTTGGCTAGATTTCTATTATTCAGGATAAAGGAGAACTGTGTGACTCCTAACCTCCAGCTTACACCCTCTCAACACCTGCTTTCTGGATGTTTTTATGGTAAGGCTGTGCTTTGCTGCCTGCTGCACAGTGTCATGATTCCTGGCAATGAGCAATGCCTGTGTTTTCCTATTCACAGAGTTTTCTTCCTGGACTGAATTTTAACCACACGTGTGTGTGTGTGTTTTACATTACCTGCACTAGCTTCAAAGCGGTATTAAATACTTTTTCACTGATAAGTGGTTTTGGTCACTGAAAATTGTAAGGACTGGGTAAGCGAGCTGGACACAAAACTGGAGTGAAGGGAAGAGGTAACTATAGAGGCAGGATTTCCCCTGGTAAAGAGGAAATAAATTAGCATAATGACTCAGTAAATCTGGGTAAAGTTTCCAGTCTGGGATCATAGTCCCTGTCTATATGACTTTTAATTGATAGGCTAACATAATGGTACTTGTGGTTTTCAGCATGAGTTCACCTCCAAACACAAGAAAAATAGCAGGAACAGGAGTTGCATAAAATACAGATTGATCCATGCATCTGGGGCAACTAGACTTTGGAAAAGACTTTGACAAAGCCTTCATACCTGTAGGAAAATATGTCTCCTGTAGTGTAGTCCCATTGGAGGAAGTCTGGCAAGGATAAATTTGACTGTTCATTTCTGTAATTATGATGACAGACTGATCTTGCATGAGGGACTCAAATCTGCTCCATTTGTGTCTTCTCAATGCCTAAGCACAGGTACCTAGCTCTCATAGGCTCCTTCAAAGCTCTGGATACAGCTTCTGGCCCCTGTGGAAAGTCCCTGCTTTCAGGTACTGCAAGGATTACAGCTGAGAGAAGCACCGACTCCTATGAATGGTGTGAGAGGAAGATAAGAGAGCTCACCACAGGAGCATAAACCTATCTGAGCAGAGACTCTCACAGGGAAACAGCTTGAAGAGGACATGAAGTAGTCTTATTTTTGCTACCTCGAGGTGAGGCTTAGGGAAAGACCCAACAGGGTTGTTAAGGCAGGTTCACCGAAAGTGGTCAGAATCCAAGTTCCCTACCAACCACTACGGTGTGAGCTTTGTGTTGTTGCACCTCATTGCAGCCAGCGTGAACAAAGGGCTCAGCATTTTGGAGGTAGAGGTTGGACATGCTTTTGGAGATGTCATTTTCTTCTTAGAGCCTTGGGAAAAAATATGAGAACTGCCAGAACTGTTTTGATCTTTTGGTTTCACTGGAAAACACTTCCGGTAGCCCTCTGCCAGGAAATCTGGAATAGCACGGGTTGTACCCAATGCTAGACTCTTCTCTTGTCAGACTGGAGACAAGATGTCTGGCAAAGCTGGTCAGGAGTGAATGAGGGCCTGCTTACAAACTGCAATCGATGGGGAGGCCGTAACAGCTCAGATCCTTCTAGTGATGGCAAGCTGTGCAGGGAGGACACTTGCAGTACCTCACAGGTGTGGCAGGGATCACAGCTCAGACTGTTTGTGTCGGAGTTTTGGAGCTCTGATTTTCAGGGACTTGACTGGGTTGTAGCAGTGAAGCTGAGTGGAGTCTGACATCCGATCTGTTGATGTACTACGACAAACTCACAAAGTGTTAAAGTGACTTGCGCTCCCTGTGGAAGGGATTTTGTTCAGTGCATAGATAATAAGTTCATTTGTCATACTCTTCCCAGAGAGGAGAGCCATTAGTTAACGTTTATAATTCCTGTGGAGCACGGGATGTCCATAACATCAAATGCTTGCTTGATGGGTTTTTGCTGGGTACATGGCACAGAAAAGTCAGGGTTACAGAAGCAACCTGTGGATACCCAGGAGAAGTGGATACCTGGAAGTACCATCAAGACCCTTCCTCATGGCAGCTTTTTGCAACAGAGAACACTGGGTTCCTGAGCTTGCGGTGACTCATCTCAGTTACAGAAATAGAAGAACTACGTGCATTGGTGCAAGCTGTGTTCAAGTGGGCTACTCCTGCAGAAAGGCTGTGTGTGCCTAGGTGGAGCCCCAGACCACCACGTACCTAGGCCATGCTGGTGCCCTGGCTACTATTGAAACCAACCCAAGCACGATGCAGAAATGAACAGAATACCCCTAAGCTCTGCTCTAAACAAGTGTCTGAAATACAGGCAGGACAAAAAATTGTAACAAAACAGCACTAATTCTTACCATGCAATGTTTTTTTTTGCCATAGACCTGGCTCAGAGGTACATCTCTTGAACTGTCCAGGAGTAGATGGGATTTAGATGCAAAGAAATTGGGTATCCTTCTTGGTCCTTAGAGCGCTAAAACCATACAGCTTTGCTTTGTCATGTGGAGGTGAATGCTTGCAGAGCCAGAGCAGGCATTAGAGCAGTTAGGAGCAGTAGCAAGGTTTACCATACTCAAAAAAAGAAAAGGCTAGAAAGACACAGTGTTTCCAGTGCAGGGCTACAGCTGGCGACAGTCATAGGAGGTAAAGCCACAGCTTTACTAAGCTAAATTTTGACACTTTCGCTTGCTGTGTCAGTGATCTAAGCCCATTATATATCCATGTGTGAAACCTGCGGTGGAGTGGCAGCACTGTGTGAGTCACTTCTGGTGGGTTTATGTGAGGAAAGAGCGGGTCCTGGGGCCTGGGATTTCCAGGCTTTTCCATCAGTTTGACTGGAAAACATCAAAAGCTTCGTCCTTAGTTTGGCAACTCTGCTGGTTATCCAGGTGTAACTGGCATGGACAATGCTGGAATTTTAACTGTACTGCGCAGTTACTAGGCTAATGTCTTTTGCTGTTTTGAGGAATTATCATGACATTGTCAGTATCTGTTGCAGTGGCAACAGTGCAATGTTCTCTTGTAAAAACACCTCTGCCAACATGCGTACCCCCAATAGTATCATGCAGACAGCGAAACCTTGAAAACGCCACTTACTGTCCTGATTTTTCTTATCCAAACTGAGGTAAATCTCGTGAGACTGATCAGCTGGTACGTGAGGGCCGCTCTGCCGAGTTTCTCTGTGCTGTACGAGTGTGGGTGGCTCAGCAGGTGCCTGCAGGCATTCGGGTCGCTCGTGTTTGGCAGGTCGTGCCGGCCAGCACGGCTGCCCGTCGCCGAGGCAGCGGCGAGACCCTCGCAGCGCGGCCTCTACAGAGCGGCGAACAACCCCCCGGAGGGCCGCAGTGCGCGCGATCGGCCAGCAGGGGGCACCAAACCCCTTCGAGAGCGCGCGGGCCGGCTGCTGGCGGGGCTCGGCGAGAGGCTGCCGGGCAGTGGTGTCCGGGGCTGTCCGGCGTCCCTCAGGGCCCTCAGGCCGCCAGGTTTCTGGCTCCTGCCCTGTGCTCCCCCGGGCTCTCAGAGGTCCCCGATTCATAGCCCCCGCCGCTCACACCGCGCCTGTGGAGGGCAGCCAGCCCCGCAGCCGGGAGCCGCCTTCCCGCCACCCGGGGCCGGTGTGCGGAGGGAGGCCGGGAGGTGGCAGCCTCGGGGCGGGGAGCGCGGCGGCTCTGCCCGGGGGTCCGCCGGTTCGGGACCCGCTACCCGCGGCCCCGGCAAGCCCCTCGCCTCTGTGGCCCTGTGTGTGCCAGCGGCGTTGTCGGGCTGCCGACATGCGAAGTTTCAACACATTAGGCTGACATCATAAAGACTTTGCAAAGATTACGGCTCTGCCATGAAAGGTGTCCCGTTGAAAACCGTTCTCATCGCAGGGCAGTTTGGCACTCCTGCCCCTGGTTTATTAAACACACAACAATTAGCTGATGTCGTGCCCGGTACCTTGACGTTTTTGTTTCTTGACAACTTCCTACACCTTTTTAGCAGGTTTTGTTTTGGACAGAGGCTTTCTGTGCATTCATCGTCTCTTTTAAACCAAGTGCTGTGTGTAACATTCAGACATATTGCGAATAAGCAGAATTTGTTAGCTTGTTAAAATGAAATTATTCCTAGTTAGCACAGGCTATAATCCTGTACTTAAGCTTCTGGCTCTCATTTACTTGGCAGCACAACTTTCTATCTTGGATGCACTCTTTCAGTGCTACAAATTAATCTTCGAGGTGAGACACCGTGTTGCCACTGGCAAAGAAACCTTGCTTTTGTAGTAGTAGTGACTAATTTACACGCCTGCCCCCGCTCTCTTTCTAGCCTTCTATTCATAAGCAACATATCGAGGGTGGAGGAATGCCAGCAGAACAGCCTGTCTTCGGGAAAGATACTAGCTTTTTTTTTCACCCTTGCTTGACTCTCTACTTGTGCTGGCACAGAAAGCCTGTCAGTACAATCTCCATCGTTACCTTATTTTTCCTTGTTTCCTTTCCTCCCACTTCATGTCCCTCCAACCCTTCAATTTCTTCCTGATAAATACCTTGATGCTGAGGAAGGTGCTAACAGGAGTTTGCGTGTGTTTTAATTTAGAAGTCGTCCTTTCTGAGGTTGATTTTGAGAAAGCAAGTCTCTTTGTAACTGTAACCTGAGTATCTCACATTTGATACAACTGCCGTGTGTTTTTTGCTCAGGTTTGTTGCTGCCCTGTAGCCACTGAAGCACTCAAGCTGCTTGCTGAAATCACACCCAGCTACCTCTTTCCATAAGGGGAGGGAGAAAGGAGGTCTGCAAGAGTTCACATTAATAATGACTCTAAATGCCCATTTCCCACACATCTTTGCTAGCACAAACAACGAAAATAGCCCGCTTGCAGAGATCCTGATTCAGCTTTCTTGCATTCCGCAATAACAGATGGATTGCTAGACTGTTTACTGTTGCTTCCCACAAACTTCCTGTTAGTAAACTCCTGTATTATTTATGAAACAGAAAAATTACAAAGAAGTATCTTAGCTGATTACTGCCTGCTGATGAACCACTGCCAGAGAAACTTTTTATACAAATGTGTGTATGGGAGCAAAGATCACTCAGGCTGCAGCTTTTTTGGTATTATTTTTACAATTGTTTTTTCACAATTTACGGTGACCCTGGCTGGACTCTAGCCCTGTCGTGCTGTGCTCCCGAGCAGGTATTTCCTGCACTCAGACATTTACAATTGAATACAGTTGAGGTATCTGTGAGTGTCTGAAGTGGGGGGGGGGGAAGAAAAAAAAAAAGAAGCATGCATGCGTGTTACGGAGATCAGCTATAAGTAAGAAATGTTTAAAGCCTTTTTGTTTTACAATGACAATGATGAATGAGATGTCACTAATGTGATATTAATCTCTGTTGACCTAGCCCAGGAAACTGGCTATCTTCGAGCTGTTGGCAGAAAACAGAGAGAACAGTGCTGTACTGGTCACCTTCATGCTACTTCTCACATACGTAGAAGGTAAAGGTGAAGAAACTTAATTTTCCTCTCAGTTTAGCTGTTAAACTCCACAAAACACGAGTTGAGAAGAGCACTTTGTTTGCACTGCATACCGTAGGTTAAACTGATTTCTGATTCTGTGTCTGTTTGTACAATTGTATCAACACAGCTAGCAAATTTTAAAAATAGTCTGTAATAAAAAGGAGTAAAATGTAGTGCAGAAATATGAATCTTGTATATTACCAAAAATATTCCAAGTGATTTTAGAAATAACATTTGACCTAACATAGTAATTCTGTTTTTTAAATAGTTGCTATTACATTTCACTGAGTTTCTATTCTATCTGTGTATTCTGTATGAATGAATTGGCTGCTCCACCTGATCCTTATGATTATAGACATTAACTGTACATACATACAGAAACAGAATGAAAACTTTCCTGATCTGAGACACAGATAAGTCTTCCTTGAGATTTCTTATTTGATTCCCTAAACTGAAATCAAAACTCAAAGCAGCACTGCAGATTGAGCACTTTCTGATGTTAGCCCTGCTACCATGGAACATTCATTGCTTAAAGTTTAACAAAAAAAAAGCTGCTGTGCATTGTTGACAACTGCAGAATGCTGATTAAATCATCATATACCTTTATAAGATCTGTATTTGCAAAGAACCAATATCAGATGGAAGAGGGCATTTGCTGATCCTGGGACAGAGCTCATTTGTGAGTGTTTGTGTGAGACAGCATCGCGTAACTGATCACTCATTTCAACTGATAGTAAGGATATGTCTTCTCTGATCAAATTCTTTCTCTTCTCTGCCTCTTTAAATACCCTCACTCTAAGCTCCTATCGACAGAAAAAGAATTTGGCGTTATTAAGGGCATATGATCAACGGCACAATCTCCCAATGCTTCAATCCACCAACAAGAATCCCGTGACAGATGTTTCTGTGCTTTATGCAAATAGGAACGTCATGGATCAGTTTTCCTTTCCTCCGTGGAATATATGCAGCTGGAAAATAGAAATCCAGTTCCACGGCACAAAGTGAAAAAAAAAAAACCAAACCAAACCAAAACCCATGCCACTGTCCAAACCAAACAGGTAGCCAAGAGAAAGCAAGCCATAGATGTGAAAGTGAAATAATTTTACTGCTGGTTCTTAGGATCACTTCTGGGCATGCTAGTCAAGCAGTGTACGCAATGATACAGGTTTTGTGGGCTTTCTCTGCGACAACACTGTTGCTCACAAGTCATTGCTGAAAAGGGGGGGGGGGGAAACGCTTTCCTGGGTTTTGTATAATGTTTCTTCACAAATATTTTTTTTTTACCATTTCTGATATTCTGTTTTCATTCTCACAGTAGTTATGGATAGCTGTATTAGATATAATATGTAAGTGTATTAAAAATAGTGAAGCTGAATTTGCACATGAAGAAAAGATTTCAGCTTGTTACATATTATAAATAGGGTATAGAAATTTATATAAACTTTATGGGCTTAGCTATATTCTTTATAATGGCATAGAAAGCTGGATATGTGAAAATGATTGATGAAAAGAAGATGAAAAATTTCCTTCCTATTTATTAAAAAAAACAACCCCCAAATGCAGTGAATTAGTGGAGGGTTAAAAGAAATGTAGTTTTACAAATTATCACACACCATATAAAATAATATTTGTACTTAGTAATTTCTATAATATCATGCAATAAGGACGGGTTGTGGAATCTCACCTATTTCTACCCTAGAAAATCATGGGAGGTGGTCATCCTAAATGCAATGCTTTAAAAATGTAATTTCTGTTGCTATTATTAAATAAAGTCAATATTGTTATTTTAGGCTGATTTGTCCTACTTTTAATTTTATGTAGTTCATTTAAGATTTCTGTGCAAGTATTTTTTGTCATCAGACATCAGAACAAGTCTCATGAATTGTTAGTGAACATATCTGTACCTTATTTTCTCAGTGGTGCTTTTCCTAATCTTGTATATTTTAGGTGTTTTAAAATATATTGTGGGTTGCAAAAATATCTTTTCAATATTTTAATTTAGAATTTAATTCAAAACCTGTATCTGGTACCTGTAAACATTCAGCCGGGAACTATGATAAATTTTCTTTATATATACACACGAAGCCTAATTTTGTATCATGGTATTGTGTAGAATCATGTTTGCATTTTGTGACTAGCCATATGTAGGGAAGGGATCTTTATTCAGTTTAGAGGCACCACATAATTTTGTTCAAAAGTCCCTTTCCGTGCCTCTTTTTTCTAGTTAAATTTATTATAACATTACTGATTTTACTTAAATTTATTTTAATCGATTTCCTTAAAAAAAACCCACAAATGCCCGAAAATGGAATGCCAATAGTAGGACAAGAGGAAAGAAAGGGACTGCATGTGTAAATGGCTATCATGCTATACTGAATCTAACTCAGATGAACAAAATATGTATGTTTGTACATGCTATATCGTGTCTGCTTTTGCAAGTATGTGCAGCTAGTAATGTTCTGCAAGTGAGGTACAGTTTCAGCTAAGACCTGTGTCTGAAGAGTCAAATACTGTTCTAGAATCAAGTATTAATAGAATAAACTTAATTTTAGTTTTTCATAAGTGCAGCTGCATTTTCTATTTAATTATAGGTTCCCACAGTAGTAATTTTTCCATGACCTGCTCAATCTCAAAAGTCAGAAAATTGCTTCTTTTTTAAAGCTGACAATAGCACGGTATGTTTCCAAAGGAAAAAGACAAATTACAGAAAATCATTACTTTAAGCATATTTAAATAGCCAGGAAGAAATCCTAATTGAAAAGTTTGCTAAAATGTGAAAAAGTTAGCAAGTGCTTTTAAAAAAAAATAAAAAAATTATTCTTATGTTGTTTGCAGCTTTACAAGCTGCTTATGATACGATGCCTTTCCTTTCTCAGCTCCCTCTCTGTCTCCCCTTCTTTTCTCTCTGATAAGGTTAACCAAAACATTTTTTGGAAGCAAAGATTTTAACTGGAGAGTAATAAATTTGTAGGTGTGTTTAATAATTTAAATCTATTATTCCTTATGCAAAGGCAATGGCAATCTTTGTATTTCTTTGCATGGGCTTCAGAGCAGCCTGTGAGCCTTTATTTTCCAGTAGTAGCTGGTTTCCCTGGTATTTGAAAATAATTTTGTAACCATATAATTATCGTAATATATGTACAGGTGATATAGTAGCATATTTATGTTAAACCTTAACATGATTCGAGTCAATAATTGACCTAGAAATGAGCAACGTTAGAGTAATACTTAAATGACTATGTGTTTAACGAAGTCACTTGGCTCATGGGGTGGAGTGTGCGTACGGCAGGGCTGGGGCAGCTGGGCAGAGCTCTCCCCCCCTTGCCCTGACCTGCCGCCCTTGGGGGATACGGGGGATTCACGCACGCTGAATGCAGAGGAGTCAGGTGGTGCTGTGAGGAGCCCAGTGCTGCTGTTTGCTGGCCAGTCCCCGTCTGGGTTTGGGCACTGCTGCTGCCCAGCGAAGGGGGCATTTGGCCACCGGCCCCATGGGACAGGGTGCACCCTGCAGCAGGCAGGGTGAGGGTAACCCCCGCCTCGCTGTGCCCCCCACCTTGCTGTGCCCCTCACCGCCCTGGCCAGTTGCCCACCTAGTCTCCAGTTTCTGGTCATTAACTGCATTGCTGCCAATTAGGGCATTTCTAATCACGGTTGTTCAGAAAGGAAAAAGAAAAGGTAGCATAAAATAGACTTGGCAGTCATGAAGTGCACCCCACTCTCTCCGGACGTTTTTGATAGCAGGGTTTTTGGTAGCTCGTCTCCAGGGTCTGGCCAGAGCAGAAGAGAGCAGGTCCTGGGGAGCAGCAGTAGGACACTCCATTTCTGGGCATGGGCACCCCAGGTCCACAGAGGATTCGAGGGGCCAATGGGTATAGGCATGGTGAGAGGAGGTGGGCTGGCCAGCAGGAACCACCGCTGGTGTCTCCGCATAGAAGAGAGAAGAAGAAGGAAGCATTCACTGAGGTCACTTCTGCTGCCACAAAATATCTGAGGAAAGAGTTGTTTGCCACGGTGAGTAGCCACGGCAATGTGTCTTCAGCAGTTTTCCCAGGGGAGCATGCAGAAGGAGTTGCTCTCCTTTATCTGCTGAGGCACTCAAGCCCTTCCCCATCCCTGTGTTCTCCATTTCCCATCTGTAAATGACAGCACACTTGCAATTGGGCCCAGACCCCGGTCATGTGAGAAACAGGGGTGATTAGCATCATCCTTATTACAAAGAAGGCAACCATTAGGGGAGGAATTTGCGTCTTATTTTCATCTTATTTTCCATGAACCATCAGGCCAGGTTTACCCAGGTGGTTCTTGGTGTAAGATACACAGAATGAGCTCAGGAGAGCACTGTTGTCTCCGCACAAACACTGGGGCAGCTCCATGGTTACAGAACAGTTGTAACTCTGTCAAAGCTCGTTCGAGCTTATGCTCCACGATGTAATGACCTGACCCAAACCACTTCTGCATGAGGCGCTACAGACATATTTGTTATTAAAAAAAAAAAAAAAAAAAAAAAAAAAAAAAGAAGATAAGTTTAAATTTAGATTTAAGCTACTGCTTCAAATTTTGGCTCTGGTTCGTCATCTGGCACATTAGACACAAAACACTGTTTTCAGTCCCTCGGTTGACCTAGACCTTAGACCTGAGGCAGTGCAAAAGGACAATGAACAGGGTGGTTTTTGGTGTAAGTGGCAATCCAAAGCGAGCCTGGGGGGCAGGACTGCATCCTCCATTTGCAGTCGTGCTGTCCTGGGTATCCTGCAGCTGTTCAGAGCAGGGATCCCTTGGTCTGTTCTCCATCCCAATACTGCTTCTCTTCTGGTTTGTACGTCAAAGTAGCTGTGTGCGAAAACAACTGGCATCCAAGGATTGTTTTGTTCAGCAGTGTTTTTCATTTAAAGTAAAATGAAAAATGAGGTACGGTTTGTCATATTTGCCTGATACTTTTGCTTTCTGACACTTTGTTTCTTTCTTCACTGGTGTGAGAAAATGTCAGTTTACATATGGGGAGGGGGTGGATCTTTCTTGCATTTTTCTTTGTTGGTCTAATTTTTCAATCATTTATCAGACTATGCTGTTGTGTTTTCTGACCCCCCTGGTCCCTGTCCGCGCTGATCTCCAGAGTCTCGTTTTCATGACAGCTGCTGATCACCGGCACAGCCGAGTTGGAGGACTCAATGGAAGGACCTTGACCCCTCAACCAGCATCTCTTGGGGAATTCTCTTTGTTGGGCGCTTTCAGGCTGAGGCCTCCCCTAGAGACGAAGGTGATTTATATTTACCAAAGTGGGAAGACAACAGGAGGCAGAATAAAGACAAAAATCTTCTAAGCAGTCAGCTGAACTTGTTCAGACTGATACCAGCCTGTGGTATTCAGACGGCAGCTAACCCAAGGTTTCCCTAACCTTGGCAGAAGTGTGGGAAATAGTTGCAGGAGGATGAAGTGTTCTTGAACTGTTTCTCCAGTGTATCAAGTGCAAGCAGGCTTTCTTCACTATTAAGCATGTGCCTCTCTTTTCTTCCCCTTTAAAGAAACTTTTTATGTAGACTATAAAAGAGGGGGAAAAAAATCAATCTCTCTCTGTTTGTGGACCCCTGTGCTGTCTCTACACTATCCAAGGACAAAGATGCAAATCACTACCTCCTCAGTATAATAGCATTTATAAGACAAATTTCTTGCTAAAGTCTTACAGTAACAGCAAAATGTTGAAAGACATAGCTGTGCTCAAGTGTCATTTTAAACAAAAAAGAAAAAAAAAACCCCACATTCTTAAAAACGTAAGCCAGAGCTTCCCTGGAAGCATCAAAAACAGCATTCCAGATAAAAGCAGCATGATGTGAAAAGACCTGATCAGCAACAGATTGGTGTCTGGGCTTGGGGACTAATGTAAGAACTTAAAGACTTGGCTAGAGAATATATCTTGAGAAGCATAAACATATAAGAGGATGCCAAACCATGAAAGGCTTCCTTTGCACTGAGAATTCAGAAATCGGCGTGTTGACAAGCAGGGAAGCCAATGCTGCAAGCAAAGCACACAGGGTGATGAATAAACGCAGCCTTTGGGAGCCTAGGGTGAGATCTAGAAAGGGGCCAACCTATTAGGCACAATTTTACGTCTCAATACCCAGCATTTAGGTGCTGTCAAGCCTCAGACCTCCCCACCCAGCAGCCGATGCTGATGTCTCATGGACTGGGACAGGGAGGTTTGATTCAGAAAGTGTGTGCTGGTGTTTAGTTTTAAGAGGGGATGGAGAGACTTCCAAGAGACTGACTTTATAGCAGGCTGGTTGAGCCATTTGTTGAGGTGATGGGAGAGTCAGGTTTAATTTCCTGCTCAAATGCGCTGCGTTTTCTGGCTGTTGGTTAGCAGTAGGCTCCTGGAGTTCTTCCCTGGAGGCTGTGCGTACCTCTTCCTACTGGGTGAGAGCTTGGAGGCTGTGTGGGTTCTGAGCTGTCCTTCAGCTGGCACAGCACATTGGAGGCAGATGTATGCCTCTGCAACCGTGATCTCCACAGCAGCCTCCACGGAGCTACTGCAGCAGGAACGCTGGCTTTAAACATTTGAGCAATAAGCAAAGAAAGGGAACGGATATGGCTCCCGCGGTTCTTAAATGTGAGACCTGGTCACCCTTCACTGCCTGGGGGAGTCTCTCTGGGATGCTAGCAGTGAAGCAGTATTCTTCTCTTGTGAGGAAAAAAAAAGTAGAATTTTCCTCTAGCTGCACGTAAAATTGGGTAGTTCAATAACCAGCCTAGAAATACAGTTTTATGTGTGAAGCAAGATAGCTATGAAAAAGCAGTTATTAGGGAGTTAAATAGGTCCGAGCTAATGTGCAGTCTGACTTTTGATGGATAAGCTCGGTTTAAAAGCTATAGTCTTCAGGAAATATGGGATGTGCATGTTGTAGACAAATGGAGAGGAAAAAAATAAACTCTTTACCTAAAAGAGCAACTTGTGACGGCAATCCATAGGAGAAAATGTCAATGACTTCAACTTGTGCATTTAGCAAAACCCCACCAAGTAACTGCCCAAGCTAAACCCTGCTTTTCTCTGGTTTGGAAGAGATCTTGAAAGCCCTCTAAACCTGTTGACTTTCTCCAATTTTGGCAGACCTTCCTGTGTAAGCACACTGATCCAAACGCAATCATCCCTTGAGATGTACTCATGTTATTGTCAGATATCTCCTGGAGGCTGAACACCTACCCTGGTAGGATGACGGTAAGTACCGCAGGCACTTCTTGTTTCAGCAAAGCGATTAACGACTATGAAGCTGATGGCTCTTGTTCTTGCTCGGTTGGCAGGGACGGTACCACTAAACTTGAGCTCACTTGTCACAATGGCAATAGAGTTGGAATTTAATTATCTGCTGGAGAGAAGCCCTGACAGCTGTGGCGTAGGTTTTTCAATGTGGATGTTGCCTGGATCTCAAGAAAAATATCAAGGGCTGGTGAGAACAGCCATGTTCTAAAAGCATCTCTGCCTGGGTTAGACCACTGCCTATCAAAGAGGTACGTGCGATTATCTTGAAGCTATTTATTGACTATAGTGTCAGATTGTGCTTAAAGTTTATCTTTACTGAAAGTTGTCCTCAGGAATCCTCTTACTCCATCAAAAGTAACTTATTTTCCAGGGCTTAGGTTGGAAGTGCTGTGTGTGCTTACCACCTTATCCCTGGGTTTGCCCCTGGCTTGCACTTCCTGGAGGAAAGGCAATGGGTCTGCTGCTGGTTCCTAAAACAGTGCTGTTCTGTGATGGCCTTACAGTAGTGAAACCGTTTTACCACCAGCAGCATCAGGTAAGACCTCATAATTTTCTTATGGTAATAGTTATCATTGATAAACTAAGGACGTATTAGCTGAAAAAAAGGGCAACTGGTGGTTTGGTGGTTGGTGGGTTGTTTTTTTTTCAATGTAATATTCCCTTAGCATGTTATGATGCCCACTCCTGGGCATCAGGAGCAGGGCACTGGGTTTTTGTTTTTTTATTTTGACCTTTTTTTTTTGTTGGCAAACAAATATTCATACCAGTAGCCCTCTGAAATCACTGACATTCTCTGAGATGCTGAACGCATTTTTATAGTGATTTCTATTACACACTTGCACAAGTAAAGGACCCACACTGTAAATAGGAAGTTGCCCCATTCGGCATTTACTTGGCCCACCACCAGCCTTAGAGGACCACCCCACCACCCAGAAGCACACATGCCTTTGGGAGCCTTAAGGGCAGACCAAGATTCACCTCCTGACTTGCGTCCCTGAATCTGCTTGCATCCCAACATCCAGAACTATCATTCCTCAAAGATCAGAAAAGGATCCCTTTTTCTGTGAGGAATCTGTGGGTGCCAAGCTACACCCATGGACCTACTTTTCTTCTCACATCCCCGAGGCCATCATGCATGTTGATGAGAAGCTGAACATAAGCTGGAAATGTGCCTTGCAGCCCAGAAAGCCAACCATGTCCTGGGCTGCATCAAAAGAAATGTGGCCAGCAGGTCGAAGGAGGTGATTCTGCCCCTCTGTTCTGCTCTTATGAGACCCCATTTGGAATACTGTGTCCAGCTCTGGAGTCCTCAGCACAGGAAAGACATGGACCTGTTGGAGTGGGTCCAGAGGAGGGCCACGACGATTGTCAGAGGGCTGGAGCACCTCCCCTGTGAGGACAGGCTGAGAGAGTTGGGGTTGTTCAGCCTGGAGAAGGCTCCAGGGAGACCTTATAGCAGCCTTTGAGTACTTAAGGGGGGCTACAGGAGAGATGGGGAGACACTCTTTATCAGGGAGTGTAGTGACAAGATGAGGGGTAATGGTTTTAAGCTGAAAGAGGGTGGATTTAGATTAGATATTAGGAAGAAATTTTTCCCTGTGAGGGTGCTGAGGCACTGGCACAGGTTGCCCAGAGAAGCTGTGGATGCCCCATCCCTGGAGGTGTTCAAGGCCAGGCTGGATGAGGCTTTGAGCAACCTGGGCTAGTGGAGGGTGTCTCTGCCCATGGCAGGGGGTTTGGAACTAAATGATCTTTAAGGTTCCTTCCAGCCCAAACCAGTCTATGATTCTAGGATTCTATGATTCTAGAATAGGTGAACTTGAGATTTGCTTGTGCAGTCTTTAGGCCACTGTCAGATTAAACCATGTTTGATGCAAACCCTATTTCTTGCGCCTGTCACCCAGGAGCTTCCTGGGCTAAATACAGCTGTACTGCCCAGGCACTAGGCAGGGCAGGGATGTCGCCTGCCTGTGCCCTACCCAGGTGAGAGGTGAGCTGATGAGGTGCCTTTGTAAGGTCTGTGCTGCTAGCATGAGCTGAAAGAGAGTTTTGGGAAGGACCTTCTTCTCCAAAAAGTTTGTGTGTTGTAATCTGTTTGTATTACACACTGGCAGCTCTTGCTGACTGCTATTAGGATTAGAAAAAAATTGGAAATTCTGGAGTTAAAACTCTGTAAGTTGCATGAAGATAATACTTAATAAACACGAATACATGGTAGGACTCTTTTTTCCAACCTCTTTATATGACTTTTAGACTTACAGGCTTTTATCTTATTTTATGAGGCCATGTGAAATAAATTAAATGTAACACAAGATGCTGTTAAAAAAGATTTTATGACATCAAGAACTGTTTCTATATTAGGACCAGATCCTACATAGACTTATGGATGTGAGTAATTTTGCTCCCATAGATAAGCTATTGAATCAACCATGGCTAACCACTTACACGTTCAGAATCAGGCCCTCATTTTGGACGCACTTCTCATTGTTAAATCAATGTGAAAGTGAAATCTGTCTCCTCTCACAAGGAAATTGCCAAGACTTTCTATGTTGAGATTTGGGATCTGTAGAAAATGAAGCCTTTTTATTTTTTCTTCTCTCCAATAATCTGTTCAGTGAACAAGCTGTGAAAAATAGTTCTGTATTTTTTCCATGTGATGCAGCAGACGGTAAATTTCCATTTAAAAGAATGATCAGAGTAGCTGCTGGCACTGAACTCTGTTGTCTTAGTCAAATCTACTTACAAAGAGTTTACAGCAATACAATAGTTTATTATTTCACTCAACCAGAAATCAGATGAAAAAGGCAAAGGGGAAGCCTGAAGTAGGTTCATGGTCAGAATTCTTTTCTTTCTTAACATCTTGGTTTTTTAAATGCAGGACTTGAGATCAGTAGTTTTATGTGTAAGGAGAATATTTCTTTTCACCTCTACTTTTGTATGCTGTGAAATAATCAGACTTCACACTTCTATAGTGCCTTTCTTCTGGGGATCTGAAAGCACTTTACAAACATTAATTAAAGTCTCACAACACCCATGCGGAGATAAAGAAGCATTGTTTGTGTATCTAATGCAGAATGCTTAACCTGATTCTTTAAGTACTATACAAGGACTACAGTAAAATAATGGAATAACCATAGCAAATTAATCTAACTTAATTGCTAGGAGCGTGTATACATATAAGCATGTGTGTGTGTGTATATAGGTATGTATGTAGTGTTTGTGTGCACGTGTGCACGTGTATGTCTGCAGATAGATATATTGCTATATGTCTTAGATTACAGTTCATCTGCCCTGCATGTCCTGCCCGTTGCTGTCTCAGGTGATATGATGAGTGCTGCTGCTTCTCATTGCATGATGGCTCGGGTCCATCTACAAAAGTATTTCTTCCAGGAAACCTTGGGAAATCTCTCATCATCATTGGTTAGGCTAGGATTACCTTTAAAAATGTAAAAAGCAGAAATACTCTTTTTCTGGATCACCAGGTTTGAGAAGGAAAATAATAGGTGGGTGGCGAGGATCCAGAAAGGGTCTTTCATCCCTGAGCTGGGGCACACAGATCCCCTATGCTGGAGGCAGTGGCACCTCCGCTTTTCATCTCTTCTGCTGTCCCCAAGCCCAGTGGCCTTGCCCTTGCTACTACTGCCTTCACAGTGCCCCCCATCCCCAGGGGTTTTGGGGATGGGTCCGGCAGCACTGCAGGGGGGGAGAGCTGCAGGGTGGGCTTGGCTCCCGCCAGAGCCACCGGCTCTCCTCTGCGACCAGAGGAAAAGGCATCAGAGGGGCGTTCTCCTACATAAGCTTAACAGTGGGCTTGGCTTGGACACCCAAGGTGTTAACAATGTCTGTATTAAAATATTTTAAAATATTTCACAGATTTTATAAAAAGGGTGTTATCCTCCATGAGAGGGGCTTTTAGCATTGTCTCTGCAGAGGTGTATTCCCTGTATTTGCTGGACAGTCACCACTGTGAGTTTGAAAAGTCAGATGGCTACTAAAAGCAAAATGGGCCCCATGGCGCTAGCTTCCCTCAGCCCTAGTCCCATACTCTGATATAATCTAAAAATGCTTTTGGGTCACCAGCATTAGATCAGTTTCTTAATCTTCATCGTGTCTTCTTTCTGCTAACTTTGCTTTCTTTGTTTGTCTGACGCAGGCTGTAAGATCTTCAGTGCAGAGAGCATCTTTTATCTCTGCAAAGTGTCATGCAAACTTAGGGTGGCACGTAAATATTTAATAATAATATTAGTGATGGAGATTAGAGTCCTGGAGGAGTGTCTCTCCTTCCTTGCAGATGCAGAGCATAAAATGGGGATTTTTTTTTGGTACTGTTTAATTTCCCTGGCAAGAGTTTCCATGCTCACCTATTTTTCAGTGACCTCTGCCATCTTCTTGGTAAGGCTACCGGGACACACCAATCTTGCCTGGCAATGTCTTAATTAGAAGTGGGCAAATAACTGGATTTTCAGTTTGGTGGCCCACCTGAGACTTTGAAAAAGCTTCCCCTAAAATAGGGGTTTCTTTTTATCAAAATGGAAATCTGGGAAAAAGGTCATAACCTTCTGATATCTGTCTTCAGGTTTTAACCACCTTTATTCTGAAAAGTAAATGAAAGGCGACTAAAATCACATGTCAGAGCAAGAAACTGAAACTTTTAATTAACAAAACAGCAGAAGCAGCCATGCAGTTAGGCCATGTATGGGGGGAACTGTCCAGAGGCACTTGAAAAAGGGACATGTCTGAGCTCTCATGCTGCTGGGCCTGGTGGGAGAGAGGGCTGCATGGGGGATCCGTGCTCCTTGGCAGCGGAAGGGCTTTGGTGCACTCCAGCCTGGGGCAGGATAGCAAGAGACAGGCTGCAAGGAGCTCAGAGCCGTCCCCAGTGCTCTGCTCGTTGGCCCTTCTTACTTCTTCCTTTCTGGTAGCCTAGACAATTAAAAAAAACAGTTTGGCTGTATAACTAGATTAATTTTATAGGAGGGGGTTTATGCCGTACCTTACTTAAATCTTAAATTTTCTAATGATTGTAGCCAATAGCAATTAATTTAAAATAATTAAGACAAATACACACATCAAATTGCCAAGCACAACATTTTTCTCATTCATTTATGACTTAATAGACTTCAGTGTATATGTTCAGTCTTTACTAATTGCACAGTTGATAATTCTTTATGACTTTGAGGAGTTCAACATTTTCTATCTTTACTGGCTGTATCCTCTTAGCATAATCATAGTCTTAATTTTGTTTAACTTATGCTAAAGCAAAATATGAATCTAAACCACAGGAGGCAAATAAAACACGTCATTGTACAGTTTGCTCCATTTTATAAAACCATTTTACAACAGGAACCATCCACCCGTTCTGTTCAACGGAGTAAATGGGATCTAACCATGCTTTAAGGACTGCGCTCATCTTTAAACTGATTAGTTTCTATCCTTACTACACAATGCAGGCATCTATACCAGGTCTAACATCTAATTTTATATACAATTAAACAGGCAAGCCCTGCTGCCTCCAGCATAATAATTTCATCTTTGTTATTTACCTTGTGGCTCCCTGGGCAGGACTAGCTCCCCGTTCTGCGCATTGTCCCCCAGCCCGTGATGAGCCTTGGTGCAGAGGGGACCTGTATGGTCCCAGCTGCTGTGAGCAGGATGGGATGGGGACCCAGAGAAAGGCCAAGCTCACAGCCTGGCATCAGCAGGAGACTGGGGAGGACTGCACCTCCTGCCTGGCGGCAGTCGGGCAGCAGGGACAGGGTGGGAAGGGCAAGGCAGGGGCTGGCGCAGTGTGGGGTTGGTGTGGAGTCAGAGCAGCGCAGGGCTAGTCTGGGATGCTGGAGCAGGTGGTGCCCACATCCCTGTGGTGTCAGCTTTGGGGTATGGTGCCCGTGCTCGAGTCAGGACCCAACTAAATGCTATGTGGACGAGGCAGAGAAGTGGGACTGGGGTGTTCATGGAGATGAGCCTGGTGGGGCTTCGGGAGATGCCAGGGGCATGCGACACTGTGGCCACGGGCAGGAGCATCCTCCTGCCCAGGGCATCTACGGGGCGATGCATCTTCCTTGCTCTACACCAGGCACCAGGGAAAGGAAACTTAAGGTTAATGCTTAAAAAAAATCCCCAAACTCTCACAGTTTTTATTCCCCTCTGCTCAGAGAGAAGTGCCTAGTGTGATTCTCCAAGCCAGCATCATGCCAGAGTCCCCCTACCCCAAACCCGCCAGGGCAGGGAGGAGATGTCCAGGGCTGGCATGCAGCTCAGCAGCCGGGAGGTGAAGGATGGCTGGGAGCCCATGTGCTAATAGTGTCGCCTGGTTAAACCCCCAGCTGGCACACGGCTTTAACTGGGCACAGTGCCGGCAAGGCAGGCGAGAGGGCTGCTGTCGACACAAGGGCTCTGCTCGGCCCCTGTGATTAGGAGAGGAAAGCTGTGGTTTCCACCAGCAGCCAGGTTTCTTTCTCTTGCTCTTTCTCCTTCTTCTTTCTTTTTCTTTCTCTCTTTTTTTTTCTCCTTCAGAAATCGTGTTTAACACTTGTACAATTTGGTGAAATTACAAGCCCGAGAGGACAGAGGGAGAAGCCAGTCTGTTTAAAAAATAAAAAGAGGACATGATTACTTTGCCAAAGCTGTACTTTCTATTTTCTCTTCCAAAAGAGACAAAGGGAATAAATACTTAAAACCCAGTGGTGACGACAGTGAAGCAATCATGCAGTTGCTGGATACCTTTGTCTCTGAGAGGCATGTAGTCATTTTTACATGTCTGCCACTGGGTGTCAAACCTTTCTTTTCTTCCCCTTTCCATTTTGGATGGCCAAACTGATTATCTAAAATAGAAAATTAGCACACAATGGCTTTACTCTGTGATACCCCTTATGCAACTAATGGGCAAAGCTTGTTAATTGGTTGTAAATGCCAGCAGGTTGCCAAGATAATACTTCAGAAATAAGCGGGTATTCTGATAATTACAGCAATCTTCATCTATAAAAGCTTAAGTAGATGAAGTACTGGCTGGCTTAAAACCAAGATTTATCCTGCTGCACTCGCATTAAAAGAAAAAATAAGATGAAAACAATAATGTAGCAAAACAATTATATAGCAGGAAGCGTTGTAGGTTTTAGAGATTGTGAAAACTCAGAAAGTAAAACAGTGCTGTAATAACCAGTTATGGAAAAATAGGCCATTTACATTTGTGTATAATTAAATAGTAGGCTATGCAATTTCACTTTTTAAAGTAAACTGCCTTTTCCTTTTTTTATAGGGCAACGTAGCCATAATTGCTGCATTAAAGCTTTAATGAAAGAAAAAAGCAGCAGATCAAGATGACATGTAACATCCACATTTGTGCTGTGGCGTTCTGCTTGTTTAGTAATGGGAAGCTACTGAGGAGATTAAAATTGCAGAATTCTTCATAGGTTTTTTTCCCGAAAATTGCTATAGGAAGATCATTCAAAGTCTAAAATACATACAATTTATTTTTCTACCTTCAATCCACAAGGATTTAATGGCTTTCCTAACTCTCAGAGTGTCTGAAGAAACACTTTCTTGCAAAAGGGGGATATTATTTCAGCTCATCAAAATTATCAAAAGTAAGCGGCTCAAACTTCAAGCGCAGAGGTCTCACCTCATGTTTTAGACTATTACTGCACATACCGAACAGTATTTTTTAACTCAGTGCTGCTGAGTTAAAAATTCCTGTCAGAATTATCAACAGGTTGATATATAATCTTGTTATTTGGCATTTTGATATGTTTCTTTTTACATGTTGCAAACAAATGGTGAAGTGCGGTAAAACCAGGCTCAGCTGTGTTAAAGCTTAGAAATAAGAGTGCAAGCTTTCAAACCACATTTTTGTCTATGATAGTAAGATACAAGAGTTGACACTGGTGGAGGAGAAAGCCCTTTTNTTTTTTTTTTTTTTTTTTTTTAATGACCCCAGGTGCATCTGCCGAGAGTGCCCGTCCCCGCAGCAGGGCGATGCAGCGGCGCCAGTGCTGCAGCGAAGCCCTTCCCTGGTGGCTGAACCTGGGCTCCCAGCATCACTCCATGTGCGAGGTGCTGGCATGAGAGCAGCTCACGCTGGATTTTTCCCCTCATGGAAAATAGGTTACGGTGTGCTCTGCAGTAGGGTGAGCTTGGGGGATATACTGGGAATAAGGCTCCATCACACCGTACCGTGGATGTGTGCATTGTCTCATGGTGGCCTGCTTACCAAATGTTTGATGGAGATGCCTTTCCTGTGTGTGGTCATGCAGCATCAACCTGAAAGCATTACAATCACACATTATCAATAAAAAGACTCTATTGGGTAAACAGGGACAACTTGCTGTGCCAGCTCACCTCTTTAATTTCGGTAAAGAAAGAGGTGTGCCATGTCTCCTAAAACTCTCTGGGGAAATAAGGCACGAGAGCACGGGGCTGCTGGGGGAGCGGGGTGCGAGGCCAGCCCCGCTGCTCGCCAGCCCACGGCCCCGCACCACGTAATGGACTTTCCTAGTTAGTACATAATATATGGCACTTGTCCGAAGTGTGGCTGCAGGAATCAGCAGAGGAAAAAAATGACTTGACGGGATCCTTTAATGGATCTGTCTCCCTCGTCTTCCAGGAACAAAATAAATAGGAGACTTTTTCAACCAGCGTGTATTTCCATTTATGCTTTAAAAATTCATGAGCATAGGTTTCATATGACAGTGTAGTTACTATGGTAATTGTTTATTAATCTGGAGGAGCTTGGTAATTACCACAGTTCAGTTTATATAACTCAAACCCGGAGTTAAAGTATGGGTATGATTTCTTTATGCATCCATCTTTTAGACACTTTTTTTCAACTTTTTTTTTAATTTAACAGAATATGCATTTTCCCCTCTCAGTTCTACTTTTATCCAAGTGCGTACATTTCTGGAAGTGTAGAGAGAGTGTAAAAAAGAGAGAGAAAAGCTTGCTTGGAGTTGGCAGGCCAGGACAGCCGGGAAAAAAATGTGCAGAGTTGAGTAGCAGGTGCATTTGGGATATATTTTTTTTAAATTTATTTCTCTTTTCCCTGGAGGATGGCTCACTTTTGGGATGGCAGTATGGGGCAAAGACAAGCAGGCAGTAAAGTGGGGATGTTGCAGGAGCCCCCATGGCTAGCCTGGGACTGTCTCCTGGGTAAGCGTGAGGCTGAGAGCTGTGGGGCCGAGGGAGGATGTGAGTGCATCGCCCGCAGCTCTGCCACTTGGGCACAGCCATGCACAGACAGAAGGAAAAATGCAAGTGCTGGGCTAAGGACGAATGTCTGCCTGGCTTTAGCATTCGTGTTTTCTTAGGGCTCATGTGTGGTTTTGCTAATGGGAAATGCAAGAGCAGCGAGGTGCCCGCCGGGTACACCATGGTCCTGCGGGAAACCCTGCTGCAGCTCAGCTGCAGCCCTGCCAGGCCCCCGGGAGCATGCGCTCACATTTCCCAGAGAAACTCCATCTAAAAACTGAGTTTGTTTATTCAAAAATTAATTATTAGTTGCTTTTTCAGATAGGTGCCACCAATCTTACCACAAAGCATTTTTTTTCTTTACAGTGATGCTCTCCAAAGACCCAGGAAGGAGAAAATTATATGAATAATTTTTAGTGAATTTTTTCATTTATCTAAAGCCCCTTTCTTCCAGAGAGTGAAAAATTTTGCCCACTATAAGTATTCTTCCTGTCTTTGTTCTAGTTTAGAGACAACTAATTGCCATTACTTTGTTACCTAATGACCCATAGGAAAGCCGAAGCAGCCCCATTCCTTGGCAAGCCCCTCCTCACCCATCCCCACTTTGCTCCCTGCTGGCTTGAGTGGCTGGAGAAACTCCCTGGTCGGCCTGGCTCCATTACTGAGAGATTCACATTATTTATGTGGAAAAAGTGCAGGATGCCATCTCCTCGCTCGCTCTGCCTGCATAAATTGCGCGTGTTTATTATTCATCGTAACACAGCACATTCTCTGTTTCTGTGTCACTTGTCACTAATCACTTATGCATCTGATGTGCGGATCCAGAGCAGGTTCTTAAGCATTCTTGGCTTTGAAACATAAGATATGCATGGGTAAGAGTTTATCCCACCCCCAAAATAACAACTTTGATACATTTTCAAAAGGGAAAGTGCATATGTTACAGTACTCAGGAGCAGCAATAACCAAACTAGCTGAGAAGTGGCACGGACTTGGGTTATTTTGTTGTTTTTTTTCTTTTTGGTTTTTTTCCTTCTTATTTTTTTCCCTGGTTTCTCTTTAGTATTTCATGAAAGTGTGTAAAAATCTTAACATTTGAATGCCACACGCTTCATTCTGCCTGTGAGATAAAGGACATTTCTCTAAAAGAAACATACGCTCCTTGTTCCTTGTTTTGATTCTCCATACAGCTTGTCACAATGCATTTACATTTTGTCCATACATTTGTATTTGCAACCCGAGCTGTGCTTTTGAGGAAGAGATGCAAACTCTTTTCAACTTTTTTCAGAGGCAGCTGGGCGCTGCCTGCAGCCCGCCGTGCGCCGGGGACGCTGGTCGCCCACCCACCCCATCCAGCTTCCCCCCGCAATCCACCACCTCTCGCCCTGGCGGCTCCTTCTCCAGGGGCTGGGCCGGTCACGTCGGCCCTCAGCTGGGAAAAGGCTCTTCTCTGGGGCTTTTTTCTCCTGTCCCATCTCACTCCCTTCCCAGCCTGCCTCCCAACCCATAAAGGCCAATTGCCAAACCTCAGTGGATGGCAGTGGTGTGTCTACCCCAGTTTCCCCCTCCCCCTGCCATTTCTTCCTCCCGTCTCTTGCAGCCTCTGGGAAATGCCAGAAATTGCTCTTTCCTTGCCCAGGTCTGCTCTGGAAAGCATCATGGAAATTCTGGCAGCCCTGGAAACCTTGTGTTTAAGACACTGTCTTTTTCCCCCCTTCTCACGGTGCTGGATGTGAGCAGCAGTGACGGTGTGGGGCTGGGGATGGAGCCCACAGCCAATGATGGATCCACTGAGAGGTCTAAAGAGTGTGAGCTCCTCGGTCAGACACCTGCAATAGGGGGCTGTGCTGTACGTGGCCCCTGAGCCACGTTTACCTGCAGTAGAAGATCTGTGACTTTGGCCTGGCCTTGCGGGAGGGTAACGTGTGGACCAGCTAGCAGAGCAGTAGCCTGGATGACTTACATTTACCAAAATATTATTCTTTTTTTGCACCAAGCATCTGCAGGCCAAAAATTATTTACTGCGGAAATACAGAGAAAGTCATAAAACTGGTCAAATTGCATGGTGTGAAAGTCTTCTCCTCTTTCCAAGGCTGCTGAAATAGAAGACTTCCGACCTTCCCAGCTAGAAACAGGGGGGTTTCATCCAAGGAGATAATTTTAATTGTTCCTTGTTCTGCTGATATCTGATGGGAACAATCTTAATAGTGACCTCCAATTGGAAGTCTTCCTTCTTGAGTGAAGTCAGCCCTATGATAACACCAGAGAGGCAGTTTGAAATTAGGATACAGAAAACTGATGCCAAAAATATGTCAACTTGGAAGGTCATTAAGAATTATCCATTTGTGCGTGTTCACATGCCAGCAGTACCTTAAGTGATTACCTTGGAGGGACAGATTTGTCTAATGAACATATGAATTAACAATATAAAATTGTGATTGATAAATCAAATAAGAATTTATAATTTGGCAATGAATCTAAATGGAATGGAGTTTCTCTGGATGTGAATGTGAGAGGAACTGTTGGTGTTCTTTGCTAAAAATGACTCTTGATTGTATCTTTCCATTTCATGACACCACAGTTGTAGGTGACTGATCTGAAAACCAGCCTTAGGCAGAGACAAGTTGTTCTAAAGATCTTGGCTCACCATTTCCAGCAGTTATTTTTTAAACCTCTACACATCCACCTTTCTTGTTCTTTTTTTTTAAGCTCAGCTTAGAAATTAACCTAGACTGGTCCCAGCATACAAAGTATAATTTTTAAAAAAACATCTAATAGTTGGTATTATTGTGGTTAAGTATTTTTAAATTTAGACACTCAGATGAAAGCAGCTGATGTTTAACTCTGCTTTTGTGCACTGACATATCTCAGGAGGGAGTTTTGATTTTTGTCTCTGAAAGATAGATTGCATTAGTAGTTTCCCGGGTTGGGGATTATATCTCCTTCACAAAGTGTTTTAAAAGTCTAAGAACAAGGTGTTTAGGTTTAAAAATGTCTTATAGAGGTGGGTTCCCCCCCCCCTTCCCCAAGCTTGGTCCTCTTAGTGGCTAAAATCAATGCAATATACACATTGTTTTTTTAAAATAAGCTCTTACTGGCAGATGTTCATTTAACATTTATGATAAAGTCTTAGTGATGCCTTGCTGCATCTTCATTTTTTTGGCTTGTGTCATTTGGGTTTGGGGCACTCCTAGTGCACAAGCGAGCACCAGCTCTACAAAATCCCGTTAGAGCTGCTATAGTCTAGCTCTTGTCAAACTGCATATTAAAGACTGAGATAATAAGAAAGTACCAAAGGAGTTGTAACATGTCATTACACTATGTGATTAATTCCTCCCTATGTGCTAATGAACCAAAGTTAGGTCATAATAGCTTTGAAATATAAGATTATTGAGGGTTTCTTTGACTTTTGTATAAAGGGGCAACTTCAGCCTGTTGGGTCTGTAGCACACCGAGTACTGCTTCTTTTGCAAATTTAAAACTGCCACAGTAAAAGCTGCTATTTAGCTGAGGTGGAAATTTCAATGGATGGTTATGTTGGATCTTGCTGTTAAAATGGGTTGGGTGGTCATGAAATGGGCAAAATTCCCATTTACTGAAACCCTGCATATCATGAGACCATCCAGAACTGGTGCTGACTGGGGCCCCTTGGTGCATGCTTGGCTATGGAGTGCTGCGCTATGGCATGTCCAGTGCAGGGGCACGCTTACACTGAGCATCCACCCCACATCTCCTGCAGCACCTATTAGCCTCAGTACAACAAAACTCCACAGACAGCAGTGTCTCCATTTGTTGGTAATGTTGTGGGATGTCTCCATAGGCTCACAAGGGAATGTTATGTGGAAAAGTGCCTCCTGACTCAGAGCCCTCCCTTTTGCTTTCACCTCTCCTATATCTGTATCATGGAACAGATCCTCCTAGAAGCTATGCTAAGGCACATATGAGACAAAGAGGTGATTCGAGACAGCCAGCACGGCTTCACCAAGGGCAGATCTTGCCTGACCAATCTGGTGGCCTTCTATGATGGAGTGACATCTTCAGTGGACAGGGGAAGGGCGATGGATGTCATCTACCTGGACTTCTGCAAAGCCTTTGA